>WSFP011273481.1:0-51472 GCA_009831015.1 Picea engelmannii
TATAGGGGCTTCCGCAGTGCAAGATATTAGATATTATTTTTGGGATTAACTGCGTAGTGTAAGTCATTAATCTATGACCCATATTCATGAGTATTAGTCTCAACTGACCAATAATTATCATGATTTGAATAGTCCACTTAGCATTCATTGCATCGGGTGATGCTCACAGGGGTGAAGAAATGATATTGAAGCCAACGAAATGAATCGCATAGCATCAATCATCACTTCCGGGGCTTGCACCCGGTAACCAGGACTTCCCAGGTGGTCACCCATCCCAAGATGCCTCTGGCTCAAGCGCGCTTAACTGTGGAGTTTTCCCCACAATCAAGCCCACTTAACTTGCTACCCCATTTGCAAAACCTTGAAAACCAGAAGCGACAGAATGACTAGTGCCTCCAACTTGATTGGAGCTACTTGGGCCATGACAATTAGATCCTCCACGTGGAGGTGGAGGATGAATTATAGGCCCTCCAGAGAGAACCTGGGTAGGTGTGGGAAGAAAACCGCTAGCAACATGATACCCAGGTGGAGAAAAAAGATTAGGCCCTCCGGATGGACTATGTGCAATATTAACAATAGAACTATGAAGAGAATTATACCCAGGTGGAAGTGATGGAATTAATATAAGCTAAAGTGGCATTCCAATAGGAGCTTGATTTATGACTGGACTTCCGACATAAACATGTGTAACGTGGGACCGTGGTAGAGCTAGTGAGCTCGAGAGGAAGGATTGTATGAGAACCAACCAACAACTGGTCTGAAACCATAACAAAATTATTGGTCATGCCAGTAAAATGATGTAAAGGTATTGTATAAGCAGTGGAAGTCACGGCTGTATGTG
Organism: Picea engelmannii; assembly: GCA_009831015.1. Classification (NCBI taxonomy): domain Eukaryota; kingdom Viridiplantae; phylum Streptophyta; class Pinopsida; order Pinales; family Pinaceae; genus Picea; species Picea engelmannii. The sequence continues at coordinate 842 of WSFP011273481.1, forward strand.
ATGACATAGGTTGATTTGGGATCATTCCTAGTTTATCAAAAATATCATGTCCCGAGGAGGTCCTTCAAAAAGAACGGACGAGGACTGAGCTAGGATTAAAAATTCCAGCAGTATGAACCGGTGTTCTAAATGATTCACTCTGAAAGAGTGGATCGTCTACACCAGAATCTACGTAAGGTCCAATAGGTGTTCTAGTATAGTCTTCAGCAACAACGTCTCCCGACGAGTTTATTCGGAGCAAATATGGATCTTGTATAACACTCAATAATGGATTTACATGAAGTGTTGATTCTACCAATGGAGTAGAGCTTCCAATATCATAGGACACATCGTTATTGATTTCTCCTTCAGGAGAAGGACCCTCTGGTGAATTAGGAAGAAAAGGAGCGTATTCTTCCGTCTCTTCTGGAGCTAAACCTTGCATCCTACATGAATGGAGAGGGATGATGTTGGTTGCACCGAATAAAGAATGAAAGAAATCTATGGCCAACTAGAGAAACAAACAACACTCACTGATAAAATCTAGATATCAAACACGCAAAAAAACCTTCTTATTTCGAAGTCACTAGTTGGTGATGAAATCCAACAGCACGAAATCAAGACAAGAAGGGGATGGGATAAATTAGGTGGAAAAGTTACGTTGATGACCTGCTTAACGGACTTACACCCTGGTGCAAGCTCCCACACATAATCGTGGGTATACCCTCCAAGGAGCCCGAGTGAGTTTGGACAACGTCGATTCCAGGTACCGTGAAGACTTGCCCCTCCACAGTCACCTTGTGTAAATACTCTAAAGAGATAGGCCACTAAGGTTACTAATTACGACAATGATGCCCGGGGAAGCATTCGACAGTCTGATCCATGTGCAAGGGCAGGGTATCTAAGACAGAAATATCCTTGAGAAGGTCCGCACATGATTTTCTTCTCAAGTGACCACCAATAATATGCACAATCTCTACACTAAGACCAACAGAGAAGGGTGATTAACTCTCTCAGACCTAATGAGACCTCGTGATTGAATCTTGTGTTAGAAGGGTTTCCCAAGACAAAATGTATCAAGTGGATTCAAATCATCCTATCACAAGATACTATTGTGTGTTTTGATGCTTTGTAGAGTGTTCCTCACAACCTATTCCAAAGTGCCATCCTAGCTAATGTTGGTGTATAACAGTTATAGAAAATAAAAGTTGCTTGATATATTTTAAAATTAAGTTGAATTTTAATGGTTGTTGCTTACTAAAAAAGGGAAACAAAGATGAAACTGATGAAGTATTTGACCTTGACCCAACAAAACGCAAAGAGAGATGAGATGCAATATTTTCGTTCAATGAACTCTAATTACATAAGGGAGAAGGTTTGTCTTTCTAAAATACAAAAAGTTACAAAGAACAATTCTTGAATCTTTGAATGATATTGATTCCAAACAATCAAAGCTACTAAATTTTCCAATTTTCTCTTTTTCAACAAATATTTGAATGCAAAGATTTCTTTTAAAGACTAGCAATAGAAGAACAAACTTCAATCCTTTTCTTTTCAAATAAAAACAGAGATCTAATTAAAAAAGAAAGAGTTGTCGAAGAAGATCAATGCACTCACAACACTATTTCCCAAACTAAACTCATAATGCAAAAAATGAAAAGTAAGAAAACTTATTTGTCTAATGAAAACAAAAATTGTTTTCCAATCAAGAACAATCCAAAACTCGCAAAAGATCAATAACAACTTATCTAGCAAGAAATCAGGGATGAAACCTTGAGATTATAACCTTTCAATAAGAAGTAAAAGATAAAACTTATGAAGATTATGAAAAATACTCTCAACACTTGAGAAACAATCAAATCCAGGCTAAAAGATTCAAACTAGGTTGCAATTAATCATTCACCAAGACTAAAAATTCACCCCAAGAAGTAATAACAAATCTGGGCGAGGAGAAAAATTGGACTGTCAGTCAAGGATCATTGCAGGAAAAGGGAAAAACATAGTGCGACGTCGTCGATCTGGTTCACACAAGTAGGGTGCGACGATGACTAAACATAAGGAAAAAATGGAAAGAGGACAGAGTTTCTCAATGAACTTTATGAACCAGAGCATCAATATGGATCACCCAAAGACTCATAAAATGAAATTGACCAAAAGCATGCAAGCTAAAAACAAAAAAGGAAGAAAAAACCAAAAGAGGACATTCCCCAGTATAGTCTCCAATTTTGTTATCGGACAAATTAGTAAGTGCGGACACAAACTAATCTCCCCAACTCCAACAAGAAGCTAGAACAAAACATGGAAGAATACAAGTTTCTCCTTAGATTTCATTGTAATACAAACTAAATCAGAGAGGGACAAATGACATACCATTTAAACGACGTTTGATCCTCGCTAGTGTCATCCTTGCTCCATCTTTGGATTTGTGGGATAGTGAACCTGTTAAGAAGCAAAAACCAACAAAGAGAGAGAACAATGATATATATATTCCAATGAAGTCTATGTATAATATCAAGGAGTTATACAATAAAAGTAGAGACACATTTATAGGGAATAAATGTATTATTGTATTATATCTAATGAAAGTGGAGAATACAACCCATGCCTTGATGTTGCAAGATCCCTTCCAATGGCCCTTTGCTTCAACACACACACCTTTTCTCCAATGATTTTGATGAAGAGCATTCACAACCTGACTTGGAAAGCTAAAGAAAAGCTATTACAAGTACAATATTCAACAAACTTCTTCATGCATAAGCCAACCTAGTCTTTCCCATGAGAGATCTGTCTTTATATAGGTTGAAAGAGGGATGGATGAGGATATTATAATGATCCCACTAAATCAGAGAAGCAAGTAAGATCCAAACCGATCGGAGGCCACCTCATCTTCTAGAAGATTCCCTTCTAGAACTTTCATGAATTTCATCTTTTTCTCTTATTCGAGGATTGTCACACCCTATGCACAGGCAACATGCGGCAATGTCAAAGTCCAGTTTTAGTACAACATGCGATGATCAAGAATCGTCGCACCCCAAGCATTGAGCAGAGTGCGACAATATCCTTTGATATGGTTTTTAAGGAAAGAAGGATGATTCACTTCTTCATGGAGAAAGTATCATTTTAGTAACTTCAGGGAACATAGAAGTGAGTTATGCACATATCGCCAGTTGATCATAGGGGTAACCAAAATAATGTGTAACAATGGAAGGACAAGAACATGGGGGGCTATGATTCCACAAGAGAGGAAAGAAAGGGGGTTTAAGGGGATCAAAGGAGGGCCAAAGCCAAATAATAATATTTCATCCTAAATCTACGTCTTATAATTTATGTTATCCTAAGTATTTGGAGCCTTGAGATGAGTTGCAAAGTGAGATATGTGGGATTCTTAGGAACCACATTGTTATTTATGGGCATGCATACATATTCCTTCTATTTTGGTTATGCAAGGGAATTATTCTGTCATTCTTCCTTGTGGGGAAGGAAGTTGTCTCAAATCCTATGTGTGGGTTGAGTGATTATGTGCATGTTGGAAAGAAATTATGGGTATTGATTTCCATGAAACCATGAAGGAAATTGTGGCCATGTGTCAAGGAAATAGATGAAATTGAGACAAAGTAATTACAACTGAGAAACCTTTAAGTTCCTAGTCATGATATTTCTTGGCCAATATATACTAGAGTATTGTAACGAAGTGGAATATCCTAAGGGAATGTATGACATAGAAGGGGATTCCATTCCTCGGGTTGTATGGTTGTAGGGGAAAGAGGGATAGTGTATCAAGATTTGATATGACACCAAGGGGGTCATATATGGGGTTAAATGTATATGAAATGACCCCAAGGGGGGGCATATATGGGGTTTATTGTATATGTAATGTGTAAATGTATATGTAATATGGTCAGCCTAATAATAAAGAGGCCTCATGTGAAATGGTGAATAGGTGTGTGTGTATATATATATATATATATATATATATATATATATATTCATTATCAAGGACACATAATTGTGATATATGAATGTAATTGGGTATTTGGAGGAGGTTCTCCTATTATTTAAGGAATTATTTCGTAACTCATCTCTCTTATCTATATTGGAGTTGTGATCCATTCTGACATTGGTGTACATGGTGTGTACTTATGGTTTATTATGATCATCTATCCTAGGGTTTTGCTGCTTCAAGCGAGTCATATTGGAATTTTCACTATAACGTTTTTTATGCAAAGATTCAGACTGTGAAATTTTCATGATACTGAGAAAACATAGCGAAGTTCACTTGGTGAAAATTTCAGGTTTCAGGTCATTTTACTTTCATATATGCATCCTATGGAAGTTACAAATTTTTACTAGCCTTGAAATCAGTCTCAAATGATTTATTTTGGGGATTTGGCTATAAATTATTTTTGGTGACATTTCAGACTATGAAAGTTTTAGGACCCCAAGGAGAAATAGCTAAGCACTACAAATTTTATAGTTTGTATCACTTTAATTTATGAGATATAGTCCATGGAGGGTAGGGTTATTTGACTAGTCCTATAACTAGACTCAAACATGTGTTCATTATAGAAGTGGCATATATGAAGCTTGGAAATTATGAATTGAGTTCCACTAGTTTTGTTGGAAAGTATAGAGACAATATTATTTTAGGAATAAATTTTAGAATCATATATTAAATATTGGACACATGAGATTCCATACAAATTCGATATCTAGAAAGTTATGAGAATCAACAAGGTTTGGGAAAGTTACCATAACTTTCACTTGGCACATCAAATTTTGGTCAGACCTATGGAATTGTAGAGAATACATATCAGAGTACTACATGCCAAAATTCCAGACTCAAAAGGGATGAAATTCCAGAGATACATTAGAAGGAAGGTTGACCAAATAGATAGACTCCAGATGAGGGTTTTAAAATGTATGTAAACTTAAAACTGTCATAAGTTTTGATTGGGATGTCCAACTGAGGTGGTTCAAAATCCATTAGAAAGAGAAAACAAAGAAGATTGTACTGGAAAAATTATTATAACTATTTTATATCATTATACTTAACATACTGAGGTTGGAAGTTGACGGTTGGGGTTAGACCTCAATTAAGAATCAATGGAGATACCTCAATTTACAAGACATGAGGATAAATATGAAATCAATCCTATGGAATGGTTGATAATGGAAAAAATAATATGATATGACTCCTTGAAGGGAAATATTGTTTTTTTTTTGGTGAAGCTTGAAAGTGGTGGATCAGTATTGATAAGGATAATAAATGGAACATTACATGGGAATAATTTGAAAAACTCTTCTCAAATAAATGAATCAGGGATACAAAATTTGAGGAAATGCATAGAATTCAATATGAGTTAAAATAAGGGAAATAAGATATCAGGAAGAAGGGTGATGAGCTATCTAAGATATGATACCTTAATGAAGCATTCAATAAGGAGTTTCAAAAATTAAAACATGGGAAGAGTAGTAAAGGGAAGTGGGAAAAGGGAAAGGAAAGGGAACAATTGAAAAAGAAAGATGAAAAAATATTCATATTACAAAACCATAATAGAAAACTATTGGATGAGGTTAAGAGATTGAAAGAAGAAAAGAAGCATTATCAAAATCAAGAAAAAGAAAGGTTATTAGATAAAGAAACTACCAAAAGACGCAAAGAGGAAATTTACAAGAAGGTTGACGAATACCTAAATAAGGATGAAGTAAAATCATAAATTCAATACATAATTGAAGAAGGACATCAAAATTTGATAGATTAGGTCACATTGCAACTTCAAAAGAAGAAATAAGACACAATTCAAGAAGGTCACCAGAATATGATTGAAAAAGTTGAACTTAATGTAGAGTATGCACATGTTAAATATGATGGTATTATCTCCAAGGCTAGATAAATAAAATACCAAGCAAAGAGGATAAAGGATTCCATTGTATTTGAGAAGAAGATAGATGAAATGAGTGTGCAGAGTGAAGGAAAACCATCAAATCTAAAAACATATCAACACCCTCATTACTAGGAAATATTTCAAGGAAGACAAGAAGAACAATATCAACATTATCAAGGAAGAAGATGGGTAGAACAAGGAATCACAAAACCACTCTTCAACGAGATATTATAAAAGACTAACAAATACTACAAATTGGATAAGTTGCAACAACAATGCATGGAACCAAAGGAAATAAATTTATGCAGTTAAACTAGCCATCACGTATTAATACCAAAAGGAATTGATTTTTGATGGATGGATCATCATCAATGGAAAGAAGAAACCAGGAACATAAGAAAACCATATTACTTAGTTTCATCACATGTAAATTATTTAACTACAAAGCTTTGAGGACAAAGCTTTTTGAAGTAGGGTACTTTGATATGACCCCAAGGAGTGAATATATGGAGTTAAATATATATGATATGACCCAAAGGGGGGGAATATATGAGGTTTATTGTATGTAACATCCCCATTTTCAAACCCCAAACTAGCGATGTATAATGTAAATGTAGTACATGGAGAGATCCAAGTGATGTACATTGTAAATGTAGTAGGTGGTCGAGAGCCAAAGTGAGGTAATATGTAAATGATGTAAATTGAATATAATGAATAAAATGTATCACCAGCTACAGACGAACACAAAAAAATATTTGGGGGCTAAGTATCCACAAGAGAGGGAATGAGTCCAAGGGGGAGAGGTTACCCATGTTTATTAAACCCAAAACATTTCTTTCTAAATTGTCATTACCATGAACCTTCCATTAGTTGTTGAGTATTCTAGAGACCAATCATTAAATTCATGGAAGAGGGCTGGTGTGAGAGTCACTTCCCATAGTTAATGAGAGCATGGGGGCTAAGTAAAATCAAATTGGGAAAGAGTACAAGTCAAGCAAGCAAGAGAAAGAGAGGAAATTTGTATGGGTAGGAGACCAAAATTAGGCACGCACGTTTTTTCATAGAGAGTTGTTTTTTACATGGCATTTTTTGGCTAGCAATGGATTTCTAAGTGATGAATCTTGAAGGTATATATTGTGGGCACGTTTGGCAGCTGTTTGGAGCTAGAATTTTGTGGATAAAGAGGCTTCGGGCTTGTGGGTGAAGTTCTGTTCGAAATTCATGCAAGGAAGCACATGTTTTGCTGTTGGGAGAATTTGTGTTGCAACTATAGAATTCTTGAGGTCCCAACAAGTAGAATTCCTATCCAACCTATGTTGGAACCCCTGGAGGGGAGTGGAAATTCTTGAGGGACTAATCGTAGTGAAGGGGGATTCCATCCTTTGGGTTGTACAGGTTGAGATGAAGACAACTGGTGCATTGGAATTGGCTGTGAATTTTGATGGATGAGAGGGGAACATTAGCCAGCCTTAGGGACCATTGTCTCGTGTGGATTCATATCCCCTGCTTGGGGGTGTATTGATATTGAGAAATGGAAAAACAAGGATATGGTTGGGAGGAACGTTCATCCTCTGTAGCGGGTTTCGCATTTGATAAGATAAGTGTTTTTATTTTCTATGATTATGGATGTATAATACTAATATAGTTTCTTTGCAATTTACTCTGAATTATATTTTGTTATGATTGCTTATTGGGACCAGAATGATGCATTTAAATCCTTGTTTATGTGGTTGAATGTTGATGTATGTTATTTAGTTGTTTCATGTGTATGAATGTCATATTGTGGGTTATTTCCAAATTTATATTTAGTATTAGAAGTTTTTATTGAGTTGTTTAGCAGTGACGTGACCCAACTGTGGGCTAGGTATGTTACATAGTGGTATCAAAGCTTCAAGTTCAACATTGGACCCATATGGGCCAAGAACCAATGCAAATTTGGGTTCCTTGTTGCATACTTTGGTCTATGTGAATTTGGGGGAAAATCGGGAGAAAATCAGAGTCAAATCCCCAAATTCATGGTCAAGATTCATGTTTAAATGAAGCAGAATTGTTTAATAGGTTCAATGGAGCCAATATACAAATTTGCAGAGTTAGATTCGACCTAGAAGGTCGAAATTTGAGTTTTAGTGGTCATTGTAGAAGCTGGATATAGTTGATGAATCAATGGTTGAGATCACATCTAATTGCAAGATCAAAGGCCTAAATTCACTTTAATAATTTAAAAATTCATAAGGTTTCGTTCATTTGAAAGGTTGAGTAGATCAACGACCGAGATTCAATTTCAGTGATTGGGAAAATGAGAAGATCGACGATCCAGATTCGTCAAAGAATTAGGGCAAAATTTCTAAGTGATGACGTTCGCCAAAATAATTTGTCGATGGCCGATGATCAAATCAACGAGTTTGATAACGAGTTGGATTTGGCCAAAAGAAGTCTCTGATTGTCGATGAAAAATGGTCGAGAATCGACATATTTTGGAAAAAGTATCACATGTCTAAAATAAATGTACGATGGTCGATGACCGATAATCAGGCATCGACAAAAGTTGGGAGAAGTTTGATAATATCAATGACCAAGATCATTTTTTAATGGAATATAAACGGTCCAAATTCATCGAGAGTTTAGTTGAAAATTTTTTGAGTGTCAAAATTCACCAACAAAACTCACTGATGGCCAATGGTCGGGGATTGATAGATTTTGGTGAAGGTTTCATGCATCCAAAGGGGATCGTTGATCGCCGATGATCGAGGATCAAAAAAATTTGGTGAGACTTTTCATTTGACCGAGAGAAATATCTGATCCCCGATGGTTGATGATCTGGCATCGACAAATTTAGTGGAGTGTTTTAATTCTTCCAAGAGAAGTGGTCGATCGATGATGAAGGAAAATAGGATGATGGTGTCATGATCCATGTGTCATGCCACATCAACATCCACATGTCATGCCACATCATCCAAGTTGATACCTTGGGGTGATGTGTCATGCCATGTCAACATCTACGTGTCATTCCACATCAACAAAGAGATAGTCAATGGTCGATGATCGGGCGTCAGGGAAATTCATGAGCAGTTTTGGTTTGCCAAGAGAATTCTCTGATGACTGATGGCCGATGATCGAGCGTCAGGGAGATCGGTGGGAAATTTTGGGTTATAATAATAAATCATTGATCGTCAATCGCCGACAGAGAGGATCAACAGTCCATATTTCCCCTGATTTGAGATTGACGACTCATATTTAAAAGGTCATTACAATAGTAAAACCGTTGAATTTTAAAGAATTTTTTGGGTTTTTCATGGTCACAAACTTGCGTGGCGATTTTGAGGCACTAAACGACATTTTTAGGAAATCAAAACCCACGAGAATAGACTTTAGCAAGGTATCCTCTGTCTCTGTAGCTTAAATAAAATAACTCAGAGAGATCTTTCCAATGAGATATTTTGGGCACAAAATATAGCTCATATGAGAAAGTTACGACTAAAACAGTTGAGGTAAAATTTCGACATTGAATTACTTCTAGAGAGCATAAATCCTTACTCAGAAGTTTTTTTGAGGCACATGAGCAGTCTGTGGAAATATTATGAGACATACAAGACATCCATGGATCCATATTTTGGATATGGGTATGAAAAATTGTGCAAGAAGAGAAATAAGACACTTGTAGCATACAAGGATAAATTGGGAAAAATAGTCAAAACTTCTCCAAACCATAACTTTAAGTTCAAAGCTCGTATTTGACCAAAAAATTAATCGTTGGAAATGTATTGAGGAGGACAAGATATCTATCCACCTAGAATTTTGATTTGGGACATAAAATTTACTAGGAAGTAATAAAAGAGATTTTTGTAGTAGTAAAATAGTGGAAATTGCAACTTGTAAATGTTGTAACGTTTCACTCAGAACTCATAATGGGGCATGGGTAAAACCATTGGAAAGGTGTTTAAGAGAATAATTTATTCAATAAATCATATCTTGGAATAGTGAACTAATATTATTCATAATTTTAAATGAAGAATGACCTGTAATATAACTAATAAATATTTTGCAATATGCTTAATTCTTACAACAATTATTTCATGCACATTCTTTTTGAATTAGAGATAGAAAAAGAAAACTTTAGTTCCTATATGATAACTAGAAATATGGATGATGCAAAATCTTCTTACAATCATGAATAAGATATCATAGGTATGCATGTCAACACGGGTAATATTGAGATTAATTTTAATGGGAGAAGAGATAGGCATGAGCCTATAACTATGAGAAGCCTACAAAAATAAATGCAGAGCTATGGAGCCTATAATGAAAGGATCATGAAATATCAAGAGGAGATACTACAAAGCATGAATATGTTGTAGAACCAAGTCAACAAATATTCAGTCACAAGGAAATAATATAGTGCCATGCAAGTGGAAGTGCATAGGTCTCAATATAGGAGGGATGATCATGGAGGATCTAGACGATCAATGAGTATTAGCAAAAATGAACATCATCATTCCCCAGGGGACTTGACCAAAAAACAATATGCACATTCAAGTTTGGTAAGAATCCCACGTACATCTCCTATCAAGCATCATAGAAGGAGACATAGTTCAGATAGATTCCAAGGGGAGTTGAGGAAAATCAAGCCACTATCATTTTATGGAGAAAACAAGAAAGGAGAAGATGAAGAAGCATGACTTTCGAGAATGAGAAAATATTTTCAGTTACATGACTACTCATCGAATGCATAAGTCATAATTGCAATCTACACCTTCAAGGAAATGGATCTATGTGGTGGGATCGACTGAAGCATGTTAAGAACATTCATGAGAAAATAATATATTGGAATCAGTCCATGAAATAGTTTTAGCAAAAGCACTTGTCAGAGAAATATTATGATAGAAAGATGAAAGAGTTATTTGAACTCAAACTTGGGAACACGACTATGGATGAATACAGAAATTTTTTCTTGGAAATGCTCAGGTATGTGAGCTTCATCATAGATGAGAAGGTCAAAATTCAGAGGTTCCTGAGTGGACTTCCATCCTTCTACAAGGATAAAATTCATTTTGATGAGCCCGAGAATTTAGAATAAGCCATAAGAAAATCCAAGTATTTGTATGAGACGAAAAAAGGAAGGTTAACTTTTCAAAATTCTTGGGATAACAAGAAGAAATACAATATGGATCAAAGGAAGAAAATATTTAATCCACCTTTCATAAGGAATATATCTCAAGTATATTAGTAAGAGAAACCATCTCAAGGAGATCATAAAATGATCAATTCCTTGAGAAAGAGGCCAAGGCAGCATCCCACAAAGTGTTAGGGATGTGAAGGAGATCACATGTATAAAGATTGTCCTCATCGAGGAGGTAAGATGAAGACTGTACATAGAATCAAGAAAGAGGAGAAAATAGAGGACGTGGGAAAAGGCATGCCAAGGATATATGCATCCTTGGACAATAGACAAACAAATTATCAATTCCACATGATTGAAGTGGAAGGTATATTGATAATCAACCCATAACTATTTTAATTGATTGTGGAGATAGTCATATCTATATAGATCCAAATATAATTGAGATATTTAAATTGAAGAAATGTAAGCATGAAAAGTCTTGGTTAGTTCAACTAGCTAATGGAACCAAGACAAGAATTAATGAGCTTTTAAAATAATTCCCTATAAAAATGAATGGAATTAACACTAAGGAATATTTGAACATCATACCTCTTAGGTATTATGACTGCTTGATTGGTATGGATTTCCTAGAAAAGCATCATGCTATTTTAGATTGATATAAAAATGTTTTCACATGTCTTGATGAGGAAGGGAACTCCAGGATAGTACAAGTTATTCCAAGGCCTATATCTGTCTAAGATATTTCAACATTGCAGCTGAAAATAAGTTTTAGAAAAGGATACCAGATATATGCAACCCATTTGGAAGAGACAATGATGGATAAAGAGCCAAGTATTAAATATTATCCAGTCTTGAGGTATTTTGAGGATGCATTTGAGGAGATGCCAGGGTTGCCACCAAAGATGGATATTGATTTCTCTATTGACTTAATGCCTAGAGCTTCCCAAATATATAAGAATCCCTATAGAATGAGCACACTTGAGCTAAAAGACTTGCAAATGCAGCTAGAAGAGTTGTTAAAGAAATGGTACATATTCTCAAGTGTTTCTCCTTGGGGTGTCCCAGTTCTTTTTGTCAAGAAAAAAGATAGAACAATAAGGTTATGTATCAACTTCAAACAATTGAACAAAGTTATAGTCAAGAATAAGTATCCTTTACCAAGGATTGATGATCTTTTTGATGAGATGAAAGGAGAAAATATATTCTCCAAAATTGACTTGAGGTCAGGCTATCATAAAGTCATAATCAAATAAGAAGTCACCAGAAAAACAACCTTTAGGACCAAGTACAAACACTATGAATTTGTGGTGGTGCCTTTTGGGTTGACAAATGCACTGACTAGATTTATGTGTCTGATGAATGGGGTGGTAGAAGATTTCCTGGACAAGTTTGTAATAGTATTCTTGGATGACATTCTTATCTATTCCAAGGCATAGGAAGAGCATGAGAAACATTTGAGTATGGTGCTACAAGTGTTAAGAGAGCACCAATTAAATGCCAAATTGAGTAAATACACCTTTTTCAAAAGCAGATCCATTATTTGGGTTACATTGTTTCAGAAGATGGCATAGCAGTGGATCCAGAAAAGATTGAAGAAATCAAGAGTTGGCTAGTGCCAACAAACATTTCATAGGTTATATCATTCATGGGTCTAGCTAGTTAATAAAGGAGATTCATTACAAGATTCTCCAAGATTGCACACCCAATAACATCTTTGCAAAAGAAAGGAGTGAAATTTGAGTGGAGTTCCAAGTGAAGAAAATTTCTAGCGTTTAAAGGATTTTCTAACCAATGCCCCTATTTTAAAGGTTGCAGATCCAGATGGGGATTTTGTTGTGTGCACATATGCATGCAAGGAAGGGTTCGGTGGAGTTGTTATGAAAAATGGGCATGTAATTTGTTATGATTCCATGTAGTGTCCCTAATCCGAAACCTTTGTAATTGTACATATAGGCTGGTGAGCCATTGGAAAAAATTGTTAATGTAAATGTACTTATAGGTTGGTGAGTTGTTGGAACCAAGCTTTGGTGTTGCATGCACCTGAGTGGTGTGTAGAGAATTGCTATAAAAAATAGGGTGCACACATTTCATAGTGTTTCACGCACATAGGTAAGTGCGCATGATTGCACATCAAGGAAAGGGTGAACATAGTTCACAGTGTTGTGCACACCTGGGTAAGTGCCCAAGATTGGCCTGGGAGTGCACACCAAATTGAGTTATATATATGTATATATATGGTTGTATATGTATTGAGGCCAGAGATGCTATGTGATTATGAGACTGGTGAGCCGGGACACAAATAGATTAGTGCGTCTATCCATGTAAATATAATAAGATTTATTAATATAATGTTACATCATTGCATGAAGATAGACTGAGATGAAAAGAGATGGGGGGATAACTCCAAGGGAAAATGGAAAAGGGGGATAAGACTTAAGTCTTAGGGAATATTTAATAATATTTCCACAAAAGTGTAATGTTGGATAGTTATTTTATTCTAAGTTCCCATGGGTGGGGAACGAGTCACCAAGTGGATTAAGCTACTTCTGAAGGTGAAAAGTGTTGATTTTAAGGCATGTAATATATATTTCTCACCTTAGTGTATTTTGGAGAAGAATTAATTATTTATTTTCTCATGTGCAGGAGGGGTCGGACCATCTGAGAGAGGATGACTATTACCTTATCTGCACAAAGAATCTTGTAAGGGGTTTTTGTATTGTAACCATAGTTTTTTTGTGGAATAGGTGGGTTGTCAGGCCCGTGAGAAGTCTCTTTGGGTGAGAGATTTGTTGTTGAATAAGCGAGTTGTCAGGCCCATGAGCATACTCTCCAGGTGAGAGTTTTGCTGAGAATTGTTCTCTGGTGCATTGGGCATTAGTTGTAGGGATCAAAGACTTCATGTCCAACTTATTGCTCGTAACCATGGAAGGGAAGTGGGGAAGCCGAGGGACTGTTGAACATAGAAGGGGCACACTTCCTTGGGTGTGATAGGTGCATGGGGAATGAGAGAGTACTGTAGGCTAGTTACATCAACGAGAAACTTGCACTGTGAAATTTTGTTGAGAATCAGACCATAGCCTGTCACTAGGAACCCTTTTCTCCATAGTGGAGTTAATCCCTAGCTCATGGGTGACCTGTTGCTGAAATATTATGAGCAAGAAATTCTATGGATGGGAGGAACATCTGAGTTCTTCATGCAGTTGGTGACTTTTCATAAAATATAAGTGTCTTTATGTTCTTGTCTCATTTACTGTGTGATTAATTATCTTTGTTTAACATGGGTTTGATTCTTATATGTTGTTTCATATAATTAATTGTTGTTATTATGTATATTGTTTCTTGCACATGTATGTGTGGTGCTAATAGTCAGTATTTGTAGTTGTGCATGAGTATGACAATTGTTGTTAGTTTCTTGTTATGTTAACCATATGATTTTGGGTTATGAGTCTTCAAGATGAGGGTTGAATGGTCATGCATGTAGAGGATACTATGTGTCCACCAGAGGCTGGATTTTCTTGTGTGCACAAAGAAGTAATCTATGCATACAAGGAGAACAAATTTGGTGTATGGTGCCTGAAGGGTTGTGTGCACAGTAGTGTTGTGTTTTCAGTATTCTTGTGCACAATTGTTTTGTATTAATTTCATTTTTATAAGTTGTGTGGTGCGACTCAGTTTGAGTTTGAGAGCGTTACTTCAAGTGATACTACGCATAATAGTGTGTAGAATAGAATTTGCGCAGTGGAGTTTTGGAGTAGAATTGTTTAGTAATATGCTAGGTGATAATACAATATGTTGATTCAGAGCTACAAAAGTTGATATTAGGTGACATGGCCCGACCTGGGGTGGCTGGGGAGGTTATAGTCCAGAAAATTGAAGGAGAATGAAATAAATTATTCTACACATGACTTAGAGTTGGCAGCCATAGTGCATTCCTTAAGGATGTGGAGGCATTACCTTATGGGGAAAAAATTGAATTAAGGACAAACCATATGGTCTGAAATATTTGTTTGAACAACCAACACTAAATGCTAGACAAACTAGATGGCTAGAATTTCTTAGCGAATATAAATTTGATATCAAACACATATAAGGAAAAAAGAAAAAGGTGGTCGATGCACTCAGTAGAAGGGTGCATAAAATGCATGTGACAACCATTAGTATGTATATAGTAGATTCAAAATATAGAATTCTAGAGGCTGTAACAAAAGATCAACATCATGTACAAGTTAAAGAAATATTATAGAAGAATGATATAAAATAGAAATATAAGGATTACAAGCTGGAAGGGAACGAGATCCTCTTATTTTAGAATAGATTTTGTGTTCCCAATTCTCAGGAATTGAGAAATTTAGTTCTAAAGAAGATGCATGATGTGCCATACGCTAGACATACAGGATATTGGAAAACTATTATAGATGTAAGAGACCAATAATTTTTTCCTGGTATGAAGAAATATGTCACTAATTATTTGGCTACATGCATGTAATTTCATAAGGTAAAGGTTGAGCACATACATCCAGTGGGATTGTTGCAACCACTTCCCATTCCTGAATTGGAATCAGAAGTTGTTACTATTGATTTCATTACCAAATTTCCTAGGACAACAAGGCAACATGATTCCATCATGGTAGTGGTGGATAAGCTTACAAAGGTTGCACATTTCATTCCAGTGAAAGTAACTCATAAGGAATACAATATTGCACAAATTTATATGAGATAAATTGCTAGGCTACATGGCGTGCCTAAGGAAATAGTGTCAGACCGAGATCCCAAGTTCACTTCCAATTTTTGGAAGGGATTATTTAAAGGATTTGGGACCAATTTTAATTTAAGTACACCATATCACCCAGAGTCAGATGGGAAGGTAGAAAGGATTAATCAAATAAATGAAGATATGTTGAGGATGTATGCAATGGACAAGCCTTCTAGGTGGGAGGAATATATCCATTTAGTTGATTTTATTACAATAATGGGTATCAAGAATCATTGAAGATGATCCTGTTTGAAGCATTTTATGGTAAAAAATGCAACACACTAGTAAGTCAGGATAACCCAGGAGATAAAGACGTGATTGGGCCAGAATCGTTGAAGGAAATGAAATACCATATGCCAAATATTAGGTAGAATTTTAAAGTTGAATGTTAGCACAGGGATAGACCTAGGGTTCAACGCTTAACAACGCACCAACAAAACCCCGACTACCTGCCCTTTTGGAAACACTTGTAAAGCAGGCGAAGTCTCACCCGAGGTAGAAGCATGGGGGGTTATAGGATGCATGTGTATGTAACCAGGCTAGGACACAGATATGTGACAAGAGTACTTCACAAAATATTCTATTAACTCTTAGGAAGTGAACATGCATTAGTTTATTAGTCTCATGAACATCGCAGAGCATAATCAAAGACAGATAAGCGCAGTAACAAAAAGTGATTATGCTCCTTAAACACCTAACACTTAACACTGTGGGTTAAATCTAGCATTCATTTACCCTTAAAATAAGTAAAGTACTTAAGCAACAAAATATCTATCCTTTACGCATCATAATCAAAGAACTAAGCACATTCATAATAGAAATAACACAACACGAAGCAAACCATGAAACACCAAATATACGTGGTTCACCCCAGGGTGGGACTACATCCACAAACCGCTTTGCCTCTTTATTATTCGCCAAAATATTACATCCAATCACTCCTATGCACTAAGCCACAGAGTCAAACTTCGCACAAGACAAGAGATCTGCGCACTAATCACTATATCCTCCTTCTTTACCTTCCAAAAACTAGGTCAAATGCACAGAGCCACAATCTCTTATCATAGCACTTAACACCTTCTACAAAATCACAGTTGAGAACAAAGCCTCAACCACAAACATTCCTTTGAACATAACACTTCTTCACACAGAACTACTCAGATCTACCCTTCTATAATACATTCCTCTTTATTTATACTTTACAATATTTTACAATAAGGCCTAATCATGGGGAAAACCCATGGGTCGAAATCCCATAAACCTATTACAAAACCCTAGAGGACCCCTTACTGGGTCCACATAACCCTCAAAATAGGTGAGATCTATGATCTCAGCTCCGCCTAGACAGATCTCAGCTCCGCCTGGGTGCTCCTACTTCGACCAACGTGTCAGAGTCCAAAAGTGGGCCAAAACTGACCAAAGTTTCCCCAAAACTTGGTCAAGGGCCAACATGCCCCCAACACTCACCTATGACTCGTCCCGAGTCACTCAGGTCTAGACAAAGCTGCTTCAAAATCCTCGATCTTAACTTGAGTTGAATCAACTTGTTGCCTCGCCTGAGCTTCCTGCTCAATGATCTCCTAGACTATCTTCTCTGTAACAGGCCCTTCCAGGCGTTGTTCTACTACTACAACTACTTGATCTAAATGGGAACCCTAGCTATTGATCTCCTCGAACACCTTGCAAGCTTCATCCTGCACAGGTTGTAGCTTCTGTGTTACTTTTATCACCTTACCCTAGAGAGAAGTGATCTACTGTTGTATTGTACATTGCTCCTGGGATTTCTTCATCCTTTCCACTGCTGTGAGAAGATTCATCTATGCCTGTAATGAAAATGATTGCTAATGTGCTTCCTATAGCTGAGCCTCTAGCTTATTTAACTCTGGATCCTCGGTGAGATGTTCATATGTCTGGGCATTCCTGTCACTCAACTGTTTACATGTCAAAGCGAGGGATATTATAATTTCTACTTTGTTTTTGGCAGACTCCTCCCTCTGGTCACGCACCTCCTGCGGGGTTCTCGACATTGTTCGAGCCTCCAGTTCATATATCCTAGCCTAAAACTACTAGAGGGTCTCTGCGAGCTTCACTACTTAAGCTTCGACAGGCTCAAGGTCCTCCTGTACCAAGCCTGGCAAAGAGCGACATGCATTGCTTACTGCTTCTTTGACCATGGCCTGCTCTATAAGAAAATGCTCTTTTTCCTTCTATAGCTGGGCTTCTCCAACTCTCTTTTCCTCCTGAAGCTTCGCCTGAAGCTCTGCTTTCTCTCTTTCATAGGCAACTACATTGTCCTGCGCTACTCGTAACTATAATATGACTTCTTCTTTCTCCTTTTGCAAGGATTTTGTAGCTTTCTCCTTATCTTCCCGATCTCTTTGGAACCGATCTTCTTTTGCATCAACAAGCCTTCTTAACTGGGTTGGTTCATCCCCCAAGTCTGCGGTTTGTGATGAGGAAGGCGCAGGTGGCACAATAGGCACTACGCGGATCAAGCAAACAGACTGTTGCACTTCCTTAAACTCCTTCTCAATCATTTCATACAACTCCACCTGTTTCTCTTCATATCTATGCAACATGTCTTCAGAGGTGTCCTCCATATCTCCGTGGACCAAACTAATTTCGTCGTTAGAGAGATTGCCTTCCAACTGTGGCTATTGGTGCGCGTTTTCTTCCTTGCTCAAGGTTTCTTCAAAGTAACTTTCCTCTTCTGTAGGGTTACTATCCCAACAGGGGGATCTTCAAGTGGTGTAGCTTCGCCTCCTCCTTTCTCTTCTTCTCCTTCATCTCCTCTTCCCTTTCCTTCTGCTTCATCTTCTCCTCCTCCCTACCCTTCTGCTTTTTCTTCTCCTCCTCCTAGTGAGCCAAACCTATTATCTCCATAATTTTTCTCTTTGTCCTCTTCGTCACTCTCTATGTCCTAGACTTTAACCTTCTTTTTCTGCTTCTTCATTCCACTGGACTGTCCGACATGTTCAACTCGTGTAACTATCGGGATTCCTATAGTGTCAGTGTCATATAAATATGCATCGATGATAGGTATAAGAAATTTGTTTGGCCATTCCTTTGTAATCTGTTCCATATCTTCATCCGTGAGCTTATAGTATGATTGTAAGATTTCCTAGTGCTCGTCTTTTCACGCGGTGATGTAAATGAAGTGGGGATCAACGTGAAACTTCACTATGGGCCGGTACTGATGTAGGGTACGTGGTTTCATACGCGGGAATGATTCAATAGCGACCTTGAACTGCTGATAATATCTATGAAACACAACATTAGACTGCCACTGCTTCATCATGTCATTGGTATACCATAGGGTGGAAAACTGTGCGGCCAGGGGCTCCGTAGGTTCAATATCTGGAAAAGAATCTCCCTCAGGCATCTGCCAAGCCACAAATGCGATCAGGATGATCAACCAACTGTAGTGAAATTCATATCCCAAGTCCTGGGCTTCACAACAATCCTTCTCTAACTCGTTGACGAGGTAGCTCGTCCAGTTCATCTGGATTCCCTCCACACACTTTCCTACGAGGTCCATCACATACCTGGTGACTTGTGTGGGGCAGTTCTTCCTCACTAGCTTTCTAGATAATATTTGACAAGCAAGGCACACTACTCCATCCTGTATGGAGGCTACCTCATAACCACATTTCCCCTTTTCTACCTCTCCATAGGCTTCTTTGATGCATTGCGCTAAAGAACGATCTGAGGTATTCCTTGGATATAAATTTTGTGGGTCAGAACCCTTCAAACTTAAACCAATGATCTGGTGGATCAGTGTCAGATACACAGTAAGTCTTATTTCGAGCCATAGATACCCGCCATGATAGCATGACAGAAGGAGTTTAACGCAAGAGTTAACCTCCTGGTGGCATCCAAAATGTGGAATCTTCATCACATTCAATATGGTTGATTGTGCCAACCCCTTGATCCATGGATGTGAGATGAGGCAAGGTTTCTTTGCGGTTGTATTTATTAAATAACGGTGAGGAGATAGTGTGGCATAGTTCTTCTGGTCTCCTAAGTTGAAGTCGTTGTTCTTCAACAACGAGATCTGTCCTAACTGAATCCCTACTATGCGAATTCCTTTTAGAATGTACACAGTGAACACTGAGTACTCAAAATTGTGACGGATACTGTCACGGTTAACATCGCCATCCAGAGACGAGATATACTCAGGTAGGATCGACGAGATCTGCTTCATGTTAGCCAGATTGCTAAGGTGCTTGCTTCTTTGTTTAGTTACGGGGTTGATACAGGCGGAATGACGTCCGGTCGAAGGGGAAGCCTGCAGTCCCCTAGTCGACGATGCTTGAATACCATCAGATACAGGTATGTTGGCCATGAGTTCCTAATAACTTCCTCGACAGACTTCTTAAGTTCACTGGGTTTGCCCGACATTCTACCTTTTAATAGACAACATGTAGACAAATAGACAGGCGGGGTATTCTATCAGATAACGACAGGAAGCACAGTTCAACACTCAGACAGTTCTTGTCTTAGCTCAGTTAATCACGGGTATCAAAAAGTGGCCCCAACGCCACGATCGATGAGTTAAATAAGAGGAGTAGTCATGACAAATCTTCCAACGGACAAAAACTAGAGTTAAACGCTTCCATTAATGTAAATCTAGTCGTTATGTTGCGGTCTCAACATCCAAAAGATGTCCATAAACCCATAAATGTGTTTCCTAACCATTCTATAGCATCATTATAATGGTTTGCGTGCCTCCAATGGTTATATAACTTCGCCAGGGAGAAGTCCAAATCTACGTGGACCTGATGTTCTAGCGAGGTTCAAATCCTGTGAGCCTGCCTCCTTTGAGGTTCAGGTCTGTGAAGTCTTCCCTCTAGTTTCCTTGACTTCTTATATATTTTCCAACTTAGCCTTATTTTTATTGAGCTTCCTTTTCTTCTTTCCTGTTATCTGAGTCTCTTTACCTGTTTATGGAATCCTCTTTCCATTTTTATTCTTATTTTCCCCTAGCGTAGTGGCTCCGCACTGTTGAGTTACCCTCAAAGGTTCTGAAGTTAATATCCCTTTTCTTAACACTTCTTGAGTGGGCACACTTCTCTCTTGGATATATAGGTCCTTCAAGACTTCTTTCATTCTTTCAACCTTGATAGCTAATTCTTTTTCTTTTTGTCCCTCCTGCGTTGCTACTTTTCTCTGTTGCTTCGACTTATCCTCTCGTTCCTCTCTTAGTTGGTCTATTTTCCTAGCTATGATATCTCTTAATTCTTGCTTTTTATTTTCTCTATCTTCTTCCTCTGCTTTCCTTCGGATCTGATCCTTCTTGATCCAAGTCTTACCTAACAAAAGTGGGAAAGGGGCACTGTCCTCAATAAACCTAATGACTTCAAATTCTTCTTCAGTCGATGTTCCATGAACAATAATAGGTACAATAGTTTCTCTTCCACATAAAGTTATCATCTTTCCCTTAAACAAGCCTATCCATCCTAAATAAGGTACCACAATAGGCTTTCCCAAAACTTCCCAAGTTTCTTCTGTCATAATATTCACTTGTGTTTTTTTATCCAAGACTGTACAGTCTATGTTGAAGTTTTTTATTCTTGCACTTACGCGCTGTTTTGCTTTCAGGATTTCTGGTAAAATGACATCTTTATGAACATCCATCATTTCTTCTAACTATAATAACACAGTCTAAACTTCCTCTGAACTTTTCTTTTTATGACTTTCCATCATACCCTTAGTCTCTTGACTCTTTTCACAATTTTATTGTCTTATGTCCCTCCCTTCAACTTTAGCAATAATCCTTGGACAATCCTCAACCTCATGACCAAAAATCTTACGAAAAAGACAAATAGGGGCTACCCCAGGGAATTCCTTAGCAATATGTCCTGGCCTTCTACAATTATAACACAAATTCAATCCTCTTTTTCTCTTAAATGTTCACCAATATTTTCTATACTGCACACTTCCCCTAGGATCACAGTGTTGGACCTGCAATCTATAAAAATTCTTTCTAGATTCCTGCATCCACTTATCAGTCCAAAAACTATTTCCATGCATAGGAATAACACATCTTTCTTCATTTTCATCAAATTTACTCAAATCAACTCTTTCTTTCAACTGCGCCCTAGCCTTCAGACTAGGACATAATCTATTAAACATACTTAAATTCATGCTTTCAAAACAAAAATTTTCACTTATCTTTCTCTTACCAAAGCACAAATATTACCTCTTTTAGGATCTTACCTATTTTATTCAAATCAACTTACTTTCTTGGCACAAATATTCGCAAGTCAAGTAGAGTATTGCGCACTTCAACAACAGATCTACGCACATAGATTTTTCTTTTTCTTTAATTCAGTTCCCAACAATTACAGTTTTAGGTCCCGACAACAGAACCATTTGTTAGCACAATGGTAGACCCAGGGTTCAAATCTTAACATTGCGACAACAAAACCTTGACTACCAACCCTTTGGACAACACCTGCAAAGCAGGCGAAGTCTCACCCGAGGTAGAAGAAGGGGGGTTACAGGACGCAGGTGTCTGTAACCAGGATGGGACATAGATCTGTGACAAGAGTACTTCACAGAATATTCTATTAACGCTTAGGAAGTGAACATGCATTAGTTTATTAATCTCATTAACATCGTAGATCATAATCAAAGATAGATAAGCGCAATAACAACAAGTGATTATTCTCCTTAAACAACTAGCACTTAGCACTGTGGGTTAAATCTAGCATTCATTTACCCTTAAAATAAGTAAAGTACTTAAGAAAAAAATATATATATATCCTTTACGCATCATAATCAAATCACTAAGCACATTCATAAAAAAAACAACACAACACAAAGAAAACCATGAAACACTAGATATATGTGGTTCACCCCAGGGTGGGGCTACATCCACAAACCTCTTCGCCTCTTTATTATTCACCAAAATCATACATCTAGGCACTTTTGTGCACTAAGCCATAGAGTCGAACTTCGCACAAGACAAGAGATTTGCACACTAAGAACTAGATCCTCCTTCTTTACCTTCCAAAAACTAGGTCAAATGTACAGAGCCACAATCTCTTATCACAACACTTAGCACCTTCTACAAAATCATATTCGAGCACAAATCCTCGACCACATACATTCCTTTGCACATAGAACTTCTTCACATAGAACTACTCATATCTTCCCTTCTACAATACATTCCTCTTTATTTATACTTTACAAATATTTTACAATAAGGCCTAATCATGGGGAAAAACCATGGGCCGACATCCCATAAACCCATTACAAAACCCTAGAGGACCCCTTACTGGGTCCACATAACCCTCAAAATAGGTGAGGTCTGCGATCTTAGCTCTGCCTGGGCACTCCTACTTCGACCAACGTGTTAGAGTCCAAAAGTGGGCCAAAACTGACCAAAGTTTCCCCAAAACTTGGTCAAGGGCCAACATTGCACAAGATCATAAGAAGAACTATTCCAATATAAAGATAAGACATAGAGAATTCAAAGTGGGAGAGCATGTGTTTTAAAAATTTAAAGCCAAGAGAAGCTCGCTAAAATTGGGAATTTGGCCAAAGTTGGAAGTGAGATATTTGTTGGTGCAAGATTGAGATTGGGGTTATCTAAGGTTGCCAACAAAAGGCACCACTGTAGTCTAGAAACACCGACATATTCATCCTTTCACAAGGGAAAGAAGTCTCAATTGAGGCATAATTGAGACTTGGACGATGAAGTGAGTCAGAGAGAATGCAACATCGGATTTACCTTAACATTAATTAGAGACATGTGACATATCTCAAAGATATGCATTAACAATGATTAAATACTGAACTAGACAAGAAATAAGTAATCGCACGATAGAAACATAGATTCATACACAACATAGTAGATCATCATGACACGGAATTTTAGGGCCCAAACACATCTTTATATGAGAATCTCCAATGTTCCAAAATAATCATACATCAAAGGTCTCTAATACAATCCCTTGTGCAACAATATATGACTCCATATAACCCCATTACAGTCTCAAGCTAATGCCACAGAGGCAACAAGACTATCAACAAAGGTCCTTATAGTAGCAAGGCAAGACTCAGATAACCAAAGCATAACCCAAAAAATCAGAGCTACAAAGCTAATATATCCTACTCAACAAAAATAATAGAAATGAAAACTATGAACAACCAAACAACAAACAACAACCAACCCCTTTCACGTTACATAACTCATATATTTATATTTTTCCCTTCGCCGCTTCTTGGATTCTTTGTTCCACCTTGGGTATTGTGTCTTTCACTATTTTTCCATATTTTTCCTGCTAGATCTTGCTTCTCTTAGAATTTTATACTACTCATCCAACCAATGCTCGGTATTTATGGTGGGTTTTTATTCTTTTCCAACTGACACGTGGTGCTTTTCCCAAAACTTTGTCATTCCCAAAAATGGAGGCCCCAACATGCCTTGACCACAACCATTGACTGGGGATTCCTTCAAATGGAGGGACCAACTCTGGGATGACCTTTACAAATTGTTGGTGAAATTTGTCATATTGTTTCACCCGGTGCTTCCACTTCCACACCAAAATGGAAGCTCCCACAACAAATTCCCTTGCAACTACAACATCGAGCTCTACATGATTAGTGGCCAACAGTTCCTTCCACTCTATATCTGCAATGGAATCCAACTATTGAATCTTGACATAAGTATCATGAGATGCAGGATTGAAGTCCCCGAGTCCTTTCTTAGCATCCTGAGTAGCCTCGTACATCCCATTGGGTCCTTTTTCAACCTCTTGGATCTCCGCAAACTTCTTCTACTTCACGATGGGGTCAGTGATCGCTCGTGACTCCTTGTTCATATGCTAGATTTGAATCCTGAGTTCTTCTTTCGACTTATTTATTTGTTCTAAGATGCCGACCCAATCATTGACCATGTCAAACAACTGATTTCACTCACCATCCTGACGATGAAGGGTAGATCAGACTGTGTCTCCTTCAGTAACAACCTAGGTGATCTTCTCTAGAATGGCCTTAGGCTGCTCCTTTTCATTAAGATGAATGGATTCTAGTTGTTGTTGTAGGTTGTTTTTTGTCCCCGCTAATTGCGACCATGGCTCATCCATAAGCTCAACCTAGTGCACTAGCACAATCAGGGTAATATCATCAGGGAGATCAGGAGAAATCTTCCTGAATGTGGGCCACACCTGGATAATCTTATCATAAATATCCAAAACATTAGACTCATCCCATGTACACAATCCATGCTCATGATCTCACGCTATAGATTACACAACTATGTCCTGGAAAAACTGGTGCATATGCTGTGTGAGCTCATCATTTTTCTACTCGATTGAAGCTATCCACTACTCCCGTTGATTAGTGGAGTCACATATAAGATGAAAAATGTGTGGTGTAGACCAGGCCACGAGCTATCCACTAGTAAAATAAGGATCAATGGGTACCCTTGAGGTTAGTGGTTGGCCATTGATGACCGATTGATTATACATACTGGGGGTTTCGACACTGTTGGGAGTAGTAGAAGTAACTCAAAATCTACATGAAATCCTGTCGTGTACCTCTTGAGGAATCATCCCAACCATGTCTGTGTTCTCCAGGCACATTTCCAGTATTGTGTGACACTATTTTGGATCCTTTAGTAGGGGAACACTCTATTCCTTAACTGAACTCATACTGTGATAAGAATGAGTGTCCTTCTGTGTATCCATAATATCGTTTGGAGGATATTGAATCAGTTGTTCCAACACTTCTTTAGATTTCGTATCCTTTGGAGTAGGTATAATCAGTGGCAGGGTGTTAAGAGGGACATTAACCTATAGAATTTGGGGGAAGGTATGCAAAAAGGGGACTGTGGTGCTTGTGGTCATAGAGAAGGGGTCAATAGACTCTATCTCAGCGGTGTCAAGATGAGTTTGGGAAGGGGCCTATATAGTGGTGGATGGGGCATCCACGATCAATCTAGGTGATTGTTTAGTGAGCTCCTGAATGATGGGAGTGGCCTTTTTCTAAATTGGGGGCCCATCCAGAATAGTGATAATGGGGATTGAGGATGGTATGGGGGTGGTGGTGCAAGTTTGAGGTGGAAGGGAAGAAATAGGAATGGATTCTATGATAATGGTTTCATGGTGGACGTGGATGGAGAGCCACTGCATGGTTTCTTAAGAGGAAAATAGACAACAATGGCTTCATGGAACTGCTTACCGAAGTTTGGGGAATCATCTTGGATTGATAAGAAGGCGAGAAGAACTGACTTTGGAAATATCTCCTCTTATCCACTGCTCCTGTTGATCACTGGAGTCACATATAAGATGAAAAATGTGTGGCGTGCACCAGGCCGCGAGCTATCCACTGGTAAAAGAAGGATCCATTGGTACCCTTGAGGTTAGCGATTGGCCACTAACGACCGATTTCTTAGACATACTGGGGGTTCTGACACTGTTGGGAGTAGTCGAAGTAGCTCAAAAGCTACATGAAATCCTATCTTTTACCTCTTGAGGAAGCGTCCCAACCACATCCATGTTCTCCAGGGAAATTTCCAGTATTGTGCGACACTATTTTGGATCCTTTAGTAGGGGAACAATATGTTCCTTAACTGAACTCATACAATGAGTAGAATGAGTGTCCTCTTGTGTATCCATAATATCGTTTGGAGGATCTTGACTCAATTTTTCCAACACTTCTTTAGATTTTGTTGCCTCTGGAGTAGGTATAATCAATGGCAAGGTGTTAAGTGGGACATTAACTTGTATAATTTGGGGGAAGGGATGTGGAATGGGTACTGTGGTGCTTGTGTTCATAGAGAAGGGGTCAATAGAATCTGTCTCACCGGTGTGAAGATGAGTGTGGGAAGGGGACAATATAGTGGTGGATGGGGAATCTATGACCAAGCTAGGCGAATTTTTAGTGAGCTCCTCAATTATGGGAGTGGCCTTTTTCTAAATTGGGGGGTCATCCAAAATAGTGATAATGGGGACTGAGGATGGGATGGGGGTAGTGGTGAAAGTTTGAGGTGGAAGGGAATAAATAGGAATGGCGTCTATGATAATGGTGTCATGGTGGATGTGGATGGAGAGCCACTGCGTGGTTTCTTAAGAAGAAAATCGACAACAATGGCTCATGGAACTTCTTACCGAAGTTTGTGGAATCATCTTGGATTGATGAGAAGGTGAGTGGAACGGACCTGGGAAATGTCTCCTCTTCTCCTTCTTACTCTTCTTCCTTGGGGTTCAAGGGGGTACACTGTATTTTCTGGGCTGCTATGATAGATCCTAGAATATCTACTAGTGCTAGGTTCTTCCGCTGTGAAATGGTAGGAAACTCATAGGAGACACCTGTTGAGGAAAAAATATGAAATGATCTTACTCAAGCATTTTTAAACTTTACTTGGATAAAGCAAAGTAGACGGGAATATCACCCTATGTTTATAGCCAACAAAAATAACATCCTAACTCACAAGTATTAATTACGAGTTCTTAGGCTAGTCTTTTATCAACAAAAAGCTTGTTGGAAATTCACTTTTTATGTAATTTTATAAATATAACAGTTTCTGAAATAAATGTAAGAACAAAAGTAAATACACCAATATGATAATCAAGACAGATGAGACATAAAGAAATCCTTTTTTTCATTCCAATTCACCAAAGAGTCGTTTTCTTTACAAAATCTCATACAAAAATCTTGGACCAAAGTCAAACTTAGACATCCTCGATGGAACATACAAAAGGACCTCTGACTGTTTCCCACTCTAAAAGTTGGATCAACTTGCCATAGATTGTTTCCCACTCGACTCTGCACAATAGCCTTTATCAATCATGAAAATTAATTCACAAACAGACAAGTCTACACAGACTATCAAAGATAGATCAACATCTCTAAAAACCAAGTGTCTGAATGATTTGATTCAACCCTAAATATTGTTGTCTACAATAAGCCCCTGCTATCATAAAAGATAATTAGTCTTGTGATGAGTATATGAATGAATGAAAACTAAACTATCTTAACATAAACTCAAAGAGAAAACCTTAACATGCTTCTGCTTCTATCCTCCTCTTGTTCCTCCCTTTCCTTTTTCTTTTAACAAATTAGAATTGGTTGAAGTAGTTGAACCAACTCATTAGTTAAGTTAATTAAAAGACTCAACTAACTTTAGTTAGGGGAATATTAATAATTATAATAAGGGTCATAATTAAATAATAACTAGTAGGTGGGACCCCTTGTGACTCCCTTTAGTTCATAACAATCATAATAATCATAACGTAACCATTAGTTAAGAAAAACACACCTCCTTGTGTCTCCCATCAACATATTCACTTTTAGCAATTTTAGCTCATGAAATTGAAATAATACTCATATATACAAAATAAAACATGTTGTCCAAAGATCCCTTAAGTCAACTGTCATAAACAACAGATAAAATTAAAACTCAAAATCCATATTTCCTGGTTTGCGATGCAATCATTTTTTAGTTCTTCTCTTTGACAGAAGCGTAATAGGCCTCTATTTTCAACCTTTTATTTGAATAGCTCATCCCTGCATGCGTGATTGATTAGTAACGATATTTAAATTAACCATACATGAAAACTCTTTTAAAATATGAAATGGATTTTGGCTTAGCAATATATCATACTCATGCAATCCAATACATACAAATTGTTTTACCGTTTATCAATGAGCAGGGGGTGAAAATGGTTCTGGGATATGCGAGGGGTTTGTATTGAGTGAAACCATGATTCCATGAGGAGGAAAATAACACGATTACTACTCAATGAAAACAACAATCAACTATAAGCAACCCAATAAAACATCATTGTAATACACGCAAGACACTGCCACTTTCAACTGTTTTAACACCGAAATTCTCTTGACTGTAATTAATCTCAAAACGGGGAGTGAAAAAATGAATATGGGAGGTGACGGGGTTTGTAATTAGTGGAAAATGAAATAATGGAAGGGAAGAAATATGATTATTGTTCATTAAATTAATTAAGTGATCCATAAAACATTCTGCGAAAAGAGATGCATCAACCATCAATCATCTTGACCAAATAACAATTGTTGTGCGTTTAACTAGTTTATTGTTCATAATAAAATATCTAACAAAGTGTCATCACAAGACAGTATGCAATCCACACAATCATTAAAGAGGATTTTATTCCCTTCTTGCATCTTATAAAAATTTCCAAACAATAGCCTTTCCACTCTGTTAACCATCGAAATAAACCACTGCCCATACATTACTTCAATCAACAATTATACCCAAATTCATGTTTCTAGAATTCACAATGAAGTCACATAATCACTGCAATCGGGGTTTGACATTTAAATTCTATGATATTCATTATATATATATATATATATATATATATATATATATATATATGCAGTAAACCCAATAATACATATTAAATTTCAAAATCTGAATTGATATTTAAACGTATAACCAACAACCACCATTTAGACACAAGCTATGGACATGGTAACTCACCCAGACAATTTAATTCAACCACTATAAAAAACAATTCAATGTGACTTAAAAGTTGGGCCATCCATCCAACACGACGAGGTCTCGACAACATGCCCTTTTTAACAAATGGTTGATTGCAACAAATAAACACGCTTAAAAATTTGTGAAACCCAAGCTATCTGTGTGATACATAGTGCACAGTCACCAAAACATTACGATGTAATATATCTATTTAACAAAATCAAACACATAGTCCCAGTAATAACTCAATCCATCGTTCCGAGTCATTAATAACACAGTATTACTTTGATTTAATCCATCTGTAACCAACTATGTTGTGCAAACTCAGGATTATATAAGGATACAGTGGGTATAATTTCTACAGTCGTCTGATTCCATAATCATTCAGCCCTAAAGAAAAACACAGTTTCCATGACCACTATTTCATTGTGTAGAAACCATACACACCATGCAACAGGCGTGAGAAAAATCAAGCATTTGTAACCAATGCCAGCTAATCATCCAAATAACCATTAGTGCAAATACCAGTGACTGTGTATCAACCAACAATTTTCCACTGTTGTAAAAAATCAATCAACCTAACAAGTTGTGGAAACTACGCATACCCACGCATCAAATTGAATCGGGGCAGAGGCCTTCTCCACTAACAATACTGAGTTATTAACATAAGGAGAGTGACTGTGTACTTTGAAAGTGGAATTTGCAATGTAGGGTTTATCATTATTATCACAAAGGCAGTAACTAAATGCTAAACCAACACGACTGCCATACGACCAACTAGGTGAGTCTATATCTAAAGTAAATGACCATACATTCAATCCACAATAACTTGTAGAAACCTAATAGGCACAGAAATATCCTCTATAAAACTCTAGACTGGAGGTTTAAGGGTCTACTCTGTAGACAACACCAGGGGAAAGGAGATAACTCCTCATAATGGTGGAACCTTCGAGGCCAAGGGTGTGCACAGAGAGAGAGCCATGATTCATTTGTGGACAGGTAAAAATACATGGCAGGGACCATAACAAGAGGTGAGGATTTAACTTGGCGTGGCAATGTTATTTAACACATGAAGGGTATAACCCTCATGCCTTTCGGTCCAACAACTACCACACAGAGGTGAAGATAGGGCCAAGTAATAATAGGAAAACCCACTTTGTGAGCTCTAGTGGTGAAAACAACCAACTTCCCACATGTACAATGCGTGATGACATGAATGCTTCAGTCATTAAACCCCATAAAAACCCACAGACTGGACACAACAACGTAAAAGCATGAAGAAAGCCAACCAAGACCAACGAGGATATTCTAAGTAAACAAACAAGGATAATAAACATCTCTTCTGACTGCTAACGCCCCAGGATAACTAGTAATGTTATGACTTCAACATCATTTCAAAGAGAATCATCAACATTTCATTCACAATCACCATTTACACAGTCACAATACTTAAGGAAAGAAAAGCTAATATACTTGAGCCAATATCCATTTCATAACCAGAGTAGACTCATGAAGGGCCAAAAAAAAGAACATAATTATAACCAAATTTCTTAAAACGTGAGTTGGTCGAGCAGTTCCTCCCTGCTGAGAAATCAGAGCATAAACACAATAGTGGTGTTTGGAAGATAGCCTGACTAGGGCGGCATCCAATGATATGGGTAAAGGCGATGTGCAGTAAATGCACATCACTTACTTCCTTCCAGTTCATTCAATTCTTAGTACGTGCCAATTACTCAATCAAAAAAACCATCCACCTTGAACCAACAACCTTTAATTTCCAAGAGTGCCACCCATATCACATATTACCATCTCTACTATGTAGGAATTCTTACTAACTATGCTATATACAACCTTGATAACTCGCATGGCTATCCTATGTTATCTAGGATTTTCCACAATCTTTTTCAATGCATATAGTATAACATATTGACATAGGACAAGTTCTTCTTTTAGTTTCTTTTCATTTGTTGTTACTAACATGTGTATGTTGCAGGTGTCACAAGTAATAGATCCAAGAATAGTCAACAATGATAACCATGAAAAATTTCAGTATAAATTGAGCTTGGAACAACAAGGGGGCCCTGTATAATATGCCTAATCCATTATCCAATAAAACAAGATATCGTCAACCATGAAAGTAGTGTCGAACAGTAACATAACATCAAATAAACACCAGACTTGATCTCCAATCTACGAGGGGATCCCACCTACTAGCATTATTTAGATTTTATAATAATAGGCTTTAGCAACATTTTGCAGGGAAAACTTCGTTGCAAATTTAATCATCAACAAAACCAAACCGTTTTTTCTCTTTTTGGACTCCAGGCCATTATCATACCTCCTTATCTAGAGCTTTCACGTCTAGGTAGTAAGGTAGTAGAGGAGTGTGAAATTGTTCCACCATTGTACCGATAGGCTGCATGAATGTGTTGTCTCTATTCATGCCAAACCATAGCTTGTTGGAATGGAAATTAAGTAGGTCCTGGTGGATTCTCATGTGGTGAGTGGCATTGACAAGGTCATTAAACCACTACAAGAAAGCACCATTTTTTAATGAAGAATTGGTGGTATCAATATGGGCATGCCATTGCTCGAACCTCATCACCACTCGATGGTGTGAAGTTATTGCTAAGTCCCTACCCATTGGTAGTTGCTACTTCCACATAGAAAATGTGACTAATAGGTAGCCATATATAAAATATGTGGCCTTCTCGTGCACATTTATGCAAGCCTGCAACATTTCTATCCTTAGGTACCGACACCAGTTCATGATCGCTCCTTGTGCACATAAATATGCAATTGAGAGGGAATCCAACGTGCCTTTCCCTATCGTGTAGGTCCTCATGACTTTGTTCGTGATCAGTTAACATGGACATAAAACTAGTTTAGGAATAATGGGGTCAATTAAGGCTCCTCCACTGCCTTGTTGGGTGTTGAATCTGTCATAGAGACTAGGCTCTCCCTACTTCTTGCCACGTTTACCTGACCCTTGGAATCCCTTAGTAACATCATCACCATACATTGAGAGACCTGTTAGTTGGTGTATATCATCCACTTGACTCGGGTAATCTCTCTCTAACCATAGGAAGCTGTTGTGGATGTGACTGATGAGGAACTTGGTGCAATGCCTAGATTCTCCCGTAGTGACGAACACTGACAAATATCGCAAGTTCATAATTGTGGACTCCCGTAGCAACACATAGGGAGTCTTCCATTCCGATCCAACCTCTTCCAAAGGAAACAAAATATATTCCGGATAGACTTTAGCATTCATTTTAAGGAATAAATCCCCATCTGTGAAATCTATATCGATCAGTTGAGTTTGCTCGACTTTCCCGTGTAGGTCTCCTATGACCAAAATTCGTGGATCAATTAATTCTCTAGGAAAAACAAGCTTGGGAACAACAACCTGAGAAGTTCCATAGTGACCCATGGTTAGAAACCTACGCTGGTATATGAATACGATAGGGGGGTGAGAATGCATGTGTGAGTTCACAGAATGATAAGAAGGCTCCAGGACTGAATATGCAAATAAATAAATAAGACACAATGACTTGGACGATAGGAAATGAAAAACTTATAAAAAGTCTCAAGGAGGTGGCGTGGAAGAAGCATTAAAGGGTCATTAAGGGGGAAGTTGCATGAATAACTGATCATTAATAACATAGATGGCCCCTAAATATAGAGAAATCTAGTTGGATACCAGGGTAATAAATGACACAAATATCAACACGACTTTGAGAGGAGAGGAAATGATGATCTAGAAAGTTGTTGGAAGATTGGTTGTTGTCATTGATTTCAACCCTAGTCATTGGTTTTGGACCACAATATTGATGAAGGTATTTAGACATGAAGGACAATGCACATGCAGATACAACACCCATGGATGGATAGTATACATCATGTTGCTTCTAGTGGTAGGTGGCACGTCATGTGGATCCTCATGGTTGAGGAGAAATGAACTTTTGAAGATGACAAAGTGAATTGAAGAAGGAAGTACATGCCGACCCTTAAGATAATTAAATAAAATAATTACAAAATAAGAAAGTGTCAGGTCGACCCTAATGTTAAAAGGAAGTGACATAAAGGGTACAAATACATCTCATTAAACATTCATTTTTCAATACACACAAGTTTTTTAATGAACAAGGAGATATAAGTCTAATTTCAGAGGAAATCTGAAGTCAAGAAGGTCGGATTTCAAGGGAGGATGAAGTCTTTTGGTGATGTGTTCTAAGGTATGTTATTTACAGATCATATTACCATTTTCGCTATAAATTTTTTTTTCTAGAATGATTCAGATGGTGAAATTTATATGGTATTGAGAAGACATATCTAGGTACCTGTGGTAAAAATTTCAGCTATTTATTCGCTATAATTTTGGAGATACACTTTGTGGAAGATAGGGTTTTTGACTAGTCTTGAAGCTAGTCATAAACATGTGTGCTAGGTAAAATAGTCATAAATTCTTCATAGATAATCCAAATGCAGTGAGACCAATTGCATTGGAAATAGTACAGGATGTATTTTTGTGTGTACGAATTTCATAATATGATGTTAAATATTGAGCGCGGGGAATTCTGTACAAGTTCTCTCTCCTGAATAAACCAGAATTGAATAAGGTCTACCATTTTCTCTACAACTCCTTTTTGGGTGGAAGGAAGGGGCAAGGATGGAGAGGTCAACCCTATCTTGATATTGGATGATTTTATATTCCTTTTGGATTTTTATCCCTCCCTTTATATTTGGAAGCTGGAGCTACCTTTGGAATTCATTACTTCCCTTGAACAATAACTATTGATTATTTATCATATATTGTGCATGGTGTATTGTGCTGTATTGGTGTAACTCTTATACTATTGTTCATTGCTCATTGGATATAATTGAATGGTTTAAGTATAAGTTATTTTTTTTTTAAAATTGTACTTGATACTGATTCACCCCCCTCTGAATATCAACAATTGGTATCAGAGAAGGTTACCTTCAATATAGTTTAACCAGTGGAAGGAATATCCTAAGAAGAAATGGAAGACAACATTCCAAATGGGATTCCGCCATTTGATGGAAGAAATTTTGAATACTGGAGTAATAGAATGGAAAATTACTTGAAATATCTTGGGGCAGATATTTGGTTCTTAGTTTCTTCAGGATACAATGCTTTGAAGAAACCAAATATTGCAGCTCAGAAGGAAGCAAGAAGGAACAACAAATTGGCAATAGATACCATCCTGGATGGATTGACAGATTCAGTGAAATCCAAGGTGGGATCATGTGCATCGACAAAAGAGCTTTGGGACAACCTACAATACCTTTATGCAAGGAAAGAAGAAGAAGAAGAATAAGAAGAAGAAGTTGAAGCAAATTACAACATATCAGATTTCAAAGAAGCAAATAGAGGCCAATTATTTTGCTTTAATTGTGAAGGAGTAGGACATGTTGAATTTGAATGTCCTTATCCAAGGATTGAAAGAGATGATACTAAAGAAGAAAATTCCAATGAAGAAGAAGAAAATCATGAAGCATAAATGATTCAACAAGAAGATGAGAATCTTAAAAAATTGAAGCATGCTGAGATTCAAAATAGCAAGCTCAAAAACACGCATAGAAAACTAAGAAGTGAATTGGGTAGTTGTGAAAAGACAATTGAAATCTTGAAAAAACAATTAGAAGACTTTGAGAAACTAAGAGAATAAACCATTTCCTTGAAAACTCTACTCGAAGAAGTAAGAAGAATAGGAGAAGTAAGGAATGTCCAAATGATGAAGAAAGAAGAAGATTGTGAGAAACTTGAACAAGAAGTTGTATCATTGAGGAAGAACTTAAGAAACTCTCAAGTGCTAAAAGACTTAACACATCTTGGATGCATGGGTGAAACTTCATACAAAGAAGATTCAAATACCAACAAGAAGGTTGAAGAAAGATCTACACAGACAATTGATGAGAAGTGGACCATGATAACAAAAAGAAGGAATGATTACAAAAGAGATGAATATCCAAGAAGACCTCCTACCTTCAGTAATAAAAAAAGATTCAATCAGTATGAAGGAAACTACAGAAGAGTAGATCATGAACCTAGATGGACTACATCACAAAGAAGGTCACTTACTCCCAATTATCAAAATTTCTTTCTTGGTAATTGTTATACTTGCAAATTTTTTGGACATAAGGCAATTAATTACAGAATAAATGAAAGGAACAACTATGCAAGAAACATGAATGGTGTAAATAGAAGATATGGAAAGAATCGTGGATTTGTCAACAGAAGTTATAATTCATTTCCCCCATTGATGGACAAAAATATTGTATGCTACAAATGTAATTATCTTGGTCACAAAGAACGAGATTGCAGATATATGAATGAATATGCTCCTATGCCAAAAACAATATGGAGAAGGAAATAGATTCCAAGCAATGAAGATTTTCGAATAGCATTGACCGCTGAAGAATGTAAAGAAGAATATGAATGGTACATACACAGTGGATGTTCTTCACACATGATCGAGGATCAAGAAAAATTCATCAGATTGAAGAGAAAGGGTGGAAATGTTTCATTTGGAGATAACTCGTCTGCAAAAATACTTGGAAAAGGTGTAGTAGATCTTGGAAGAAAAAATGTAAAAGAAAATAATGTCCTATTGGTTGAAGACTTGAATCATAATCTACTTAGTGTTAGTAAAATGTGTGATCAAGGATATACTCTCACGTTTGAATCACAAAGATGAAAAATCAAAGAAGAAGGTTTATGATGATTGGTTGCAACCACAACAAGAAGACTAAGTAACATATACGTCCTAGATCCACAAAAAATATCCAAGGAAGAAAACGACCATAAAAATGAAGTATTATTAAGTGCTATATGTTCAGGGGGAGCAACCCCAAATAAGAGAGTTATTTTTTTCCATTAAACTCAGGGGGAGAAGCCCCACCCTTTTCCATTGATGTCAAAGGGGGAGAGAAATAGGGATCATGATGAAATGGGGAGAATGAGTGTTTCCATCATTGACAAAGGGGGATATTGTTGGAAGATTGGTTGTTGTCATTCATTTCAACCCTAGTAATTGGTTTTGGACCGCAAGATTGATGAAGGTATTTGGACATTAAGGACAATGCAAATGTAGATACAACACCCATGGATGGATAGTATACATCATGTTGTTTTCAGTGGTAGGTGTCACGTCACGTGGATCCTCATGG
The DNA here is from genome assembly GCA_009831015.1 of Picea engelmannii. Classification (NCBI taxonomy): domain Eukaryota; kingdom Viridiplantae; phylum Streptophyta; class Pinopsida; order Pinales; family Pinaceae; genus Picea; species Picea engelmannii. The sequence goes on from WSFP011273481.1 coordinate 37,246, forward strand.
TTGAGGAGAAATGAATTTTTGAAGATGACAAAGTGAATTGAAGAAGGAAGTACAGGTCCACCCTGCAGATAATTAAAGAAAATAATTACAAAATAAGAAAGTGTCAAGTTGACCCTAATATTAAAAGGAAGTGACATAAAGGGTATAAATACATCTCATTAAACATTCTTTTTTCAATACACACAAGTTTGTTAATGAACAAGGAGATATAAGTCGAATTTCAAAGGAAATCTGAAGTAAAGAAGGCCAAATTTCAAGGGAGGATGAAGTCTTTTGATGATGTGTTCTAAGGTATGTTATTTACAGGTCATATTACCATTTTCACTATAACTTTTTTTTTCTAGAATGATTCAGATGGTGAAATTGGTATGGTATTGCGAATACATATCCAGGTACCTTTAGTAAAAATTTTAGATATTCAATCGCTATAATTTTGGAGATACACACTGTGGAAGATAAGGTTTTTGACTAGTCCTGAAGCTAGTCATAAACAAGTGTGTCGGGTAAAAAAGTCATAACATATTCATAGAGAATCCAAATGAATTGAGATCAATTGCATTGGAAATAGTACGGGCTTTAGTTTATTGTGTACGAATTTCAGAATTTGATGTTAAATATTGAGTGCGGGGCATGCTGTAAAAGTTCACTCTCCTGAATAAACCATAATTAAATAAGGTCTACCATTTTCTCTATAACTCCTTTTTGGGTGGAAGGAAGGGGAAAGGATGGAGAGGTCAAGCCTTTATTGATATTGGATGATTATATCTTCCTTTTGGAGGTTTATCCCTCCCTTTATATTTGAAAGCTAGAGCTACCTTTGGAAGTCATTACTTCCCTTGAACAATAACTATTGATTATTTCTCATATATTGTGCATGGTGTATTGTGGTGTATTGGTGTAACTCTTATACTATTGTTCATTTCTCATTGGATATAATTGATTGGTTTAAGTATAATTTGATTTTTTTTTTAAATTGTACTTGATACTAATTCACCCCCCTCTCAGTATCAAAAAAAGTAACTATTGCACCAACGGTTAATCGAAAAGGTACTCACAGTCATTTGGAATTTAATTGACTTAGACTGAAAATGATGGGACAACAACCAAAATGGTACCAACCACATTTAACGAACAAAGTGATAGCAGAATGGAACAAACTTCGAACTTGGAAACCACTAAATGAAAAAGTATTTGAAACATACCTCACCAACCATAATGGTGTGATCTAGGCTGGCCAAATTGACAACAAGACTCTAGGATGAGTGATGGTTGAACACGTCATTGCTTTATTGACAATATGAGAAACAATAACTCAAAATAGAAACCTAACTATTTTATTCACTCCCAGTGACAAGAGTTCTATGAAAATTCTCTTACTTCGCAGAAATGTAGGGCTTCAAGTGTGCGCCACTGACCCATCCTAGTTGAAGAATAGCATCGAGCTGCGCAAGCCTAATAACTCCAGATTCTCAAATTTTTGCAACTATAAAGGGTCTAAGTCAATGCATTGTAATTTCCTCAGATTCTTTTGATACTTATTTTCGTACAACAAAAATTGATCAGCTTGAACAAAAGTATTAGTCTTAATGTGCGTGTCATGCAAAGATTTTTGTCTATCCTTCTCTACAGTTTGATGAAAATCTGCTAGAAATTGAGCCTCATCCAATTGTAACAACTCTATGACCGTTTCTGCAACTAATTCATCATCTTTCATATGAGTCACTTGCGCAATATATAATCTTGGGATGATGAAATCGGTGGGAAGGACTACTTCTCTGTCATAAACCAATTGAGAAAGAGTATACTTATGTAGCCTCTTTGTAGTAGTCATGTAAGCCCATAATATTGTTGGAACTCTTTCATCCTAGTAGTACCTATTTTCGCAACATATCTTGGTTAACCATCTCTCCAAAATCTTGTTAAAGGCTTCAACTTTACCCTTTTCTTGTGGATGATATAAGATAATTTTGTGATGTTGAATTAAGAACTCGCAGGTGAGAGTGCCCACAGTCTCGCTGATGAAATGTGCACCCTAGTCACTAGTCAAACTCCAAGGGCACCTAAATCGAGTGATGATGTTCTAAAAAATAAAGCTGGCCATTGTATCTATGGAGCAGTCTCTAACTGGTTCTTCTTCAACGTAGCAGGTGAGATACTTGATAAAAATGATGATATACCTTTCTTTCTAGTGCTTGGCTGGTGGAATAATCAGTCCTATGAAATCAACTTCCCATTTCTCAAAGGCTTGAAGAGATCAAATAGGATGTAATGGAAACTCATCTCTGTGTGATGGATTACCGACCCTTTAACAAACATCACATGCCCTGGTGTAATCCTTGGAATCTTTGAAGAAAACTGACCACCATAATCCTACTTGAAGTATCTTCTTGGCGATTGATTTCCCTCTGACATGTCCTCCTGCAACTCCATTGTGATATTCCAATAATATTTGGGGCTGATCATGATCAAGTACACATCGTCGAAGGATATTTCCCAATCCAAAATTATATAACTATCCTGCAATCAACTGATAATCTACAGAATGGACCACCATGTTCCTCTTGTGATTTGCGGAATACCCATCAGGCATAGTATCGATAGTGAGAAACAATGCATTGTCAGAAATGTTATCATGGATATCCTGAATTCTAAAGATATCTTTATCTGGGAGTTGATCATCAAAATATCTGTCACCCTCACCTGACTCTAATCGAGATAGATGATTGGGACCAACATTTAATTTTCTTAGTTTAACAATCAAAGGAAAAATCTTGAAACACAAACAACATGCACCTACACATTCTCCCTTCTAATGCATGATTATTTACCAAATGTTTCAGATCTAAATGTTCAGTAAATAGTTTGAAATGGCCTCCTAACAAATAATGTCTAAATTTATGTAAAGCATAAACCATGGCCAAACCTTCTCTTTCAGTGGTCGTGTAGATGCACTTGACTCATGAAATTTTTCTGCTGAAAAAATATATGGGATGGTCCAAATTTCCTTCATCGGGTTGCACAAGGATCACACCCAAAGAAATGTCGGATGCATTGATGTGAACGTGGAATTCCACCTTCTAGTCGAGGTATACTAGAATACAGGAAATACTTAACTTTTCTTTGAGAGTGTTGAAAGCTTTATCACACTCAAGTTTCCAACTGAAGACTTTGGATTTATTTAGTAGCTTTTCTAGCGGGGCGGTGATGCTTGCGTAACTTCTGATAAACCCATGATAATACCCAGTGTGACCCAAATTTGACCGTAATTCCTTATCAATTGTAGGGGGAAGTATATTGAGAATAAAAACAACTTTTTCAGGGTCTACCAGAACTCATTCTTTGTTGACGATGTGTCCTAGTCAATTTCCAAAAGGTACACAAAAGATGCACTTTTTTAGATTTAAGGAGATTTGTAATTGTTGACATTAGTCAAACATCAACTAAAGTAGGCCTAGATGTGTTCCTTCAATAGACTTTACATATTCCAATCATCCATATATACTTCAAGAAATTTATGAATAAAGTTGTGGAATGCATCAATGACAATCTTTGAAAAAGACAACTAGAGCATTATTAATCCAAAATGGCATAACATTATAAGCAAAAGAACCCCATTTTGTGGTGGAAGGAGTCTTTCATTTATCCTCTTTTGCAATCCAAACTTCATGATAACCAATAAATCCATCTATGAATGAATAAACTTCATTCCCTGCCACCTGATCAAGGACTTCATCACTAAAGGGAGTTAGAAAAGGATCATGTACACAAGTTGAGTTCAAGCATCTGTAGTTAACACAAAATATGATATCATTAGTACCCTTCTTACTCTAGATCACAATGAGACTGGTCCACTCGACCTCGTCCACCGAAAAAATCAATCCAGTTGCAAGAATTATGTTGATCTCTTTCTTAAAATTTTATTTGACTCGAGGATTCAAGAGGTATGGCCTATGTTTTATTGGCTTATCATCAATCTTGATATCTATCCCCATCTCTCATAAATCTCCCTTAATCCATTTTAGTTCTGAAAAACTCATAGGAAATGAATCCTCATACTCCTGCAACAGATCTTGGATCTCTATCATGGTCTGTTCATGCCAATAGTCTCCTATAGAATCCATTTTAGGATGCTCCTCTCTCCCTATATTCACTTTATGCAACTTCAAAGGTTTAGTATATAAACTACTGATATCATCGAAGATAATGTCTTTCACTACTCTTGTTCCTTTAGATTCATTAAATTTTAAGTGTCTAAGTTCCTCTAGGTATTCATAGTCCTCGGGGTCCTTATCAACCTTGCTACAGGCCATGGATACTCATGCGAGGGAAGGATAAAAGCTATAGTGAAGCATATGTATATGCTCAGAACACAATGTGGGTAGATATTGGGGTTTATATTCATCAGTAAACAACATTTTCTTGACTTTTTTCAATACTAGGTTGATCTCAGGAGACTTACCAAAAAAAGAGAAATCTTGGAAAAACTGACCTTTAAGCACCTTCCAGTAAGCAATATGTTTTCTAGTTTCCTCATGCACATACCAGGATTTTGGAATGCTTCCCAAAGAATGTAAAAATTGGTGTACCTAGAACTAAGAAGGAAATTGTGCAGATTTACATACCCTAATACAATGTTCAATATGTTCCTTCCGTCGTATGATTCTAGAGTTACAGTTTGACTTTTGAGATTTTGATCCTTACTAGAATGGTTGACCTGTAATGGAGGAATGAAGTGTTATTGAATGGCGAGCTTGAACTCATCCCAGGAAGATAGAGTTTCCATATGAGTGGCTCACCACCTGGCTAGGTTTTCCCTCAAAGCTATGTCAAGTGTTGAAATTCTTTGTTCTATTACAACCTTTTCCTCCATATCAATGAGAAAATTGTGTAGATACAAGGTGCCATAATATATTGGATAATTACCTATATTATCTCCAATCCATATTACTGACCTAAAAGTTTCAGAACATCTGGAGAAGTTTTCATACCTTCCTTGTTGTCAATTGTCAAAAGCTGCTTCATAATTTTCATCTGCAGACTGAATACTTTTCCAACTTATGGATCCATCTACAGTGGGATTAATGTAATCTTCTCATTTTCCCACAATCATAGTGTACAATTGTTTCAGATTTTATGAGAAAAAAAAAATGACTACAAATTATTAACAGGTGCTTAACAAAAAATAATAGACATACAGTAAAACTGGTTTTCTATTCAATTAGGAAATAAGTTGAAACTGTAAAATGCAGCAGAAACAAGCTTGCTGGAATGGTGGTAGCTTATCTCTGAGAAGAGATGTGAAGATCGCGCTCATTCACAAGAAGTTGATTACAATGAGGCTCTGAAGGTATTTTTACAATAAACAGGAATGCCAAAATCCATATACATCCAAAAAACTAACCCTAGGAGATGAAGCGCCAAAAGTCATGCGGTTCCCGTCTGGGTAAGTTAGTACATCAACTTCCCAGGGTCGTAACTTTTGCATACGATCTCCATTTTATGTGTATGATAGCCCGTTGGAAAGGTATTGTCGAGGAGATTAATTTTGGGGATCAATCATGCCTTTGGTTAACATTGAGAATCTTGATCCCTAAAAACCTTCATTTATGCCCTCAAAATGGCCCCGGAAGTTAAAACTGTTAAAAATAGTAAATTGCCAAAATTGCTAGAAAACTATTTTGAGCCAGTTGGAAAAGGTGGGTGGACACCGATATCCACCCGGATCAATCCTCACTCCTTAGGAAGAAATATTATCCATTGTGTTGAGTTAACCCATCAGATGAGGAAATTTCTGTTGAATTTGGCCCCGAGTGAGCCACTTGCCTTGGTGCAGGAGCTTCATTGCTTTGACGGCTCGATAAAGATGGATCCATTGTTGTCAAGTGCCCTTGATATGTGTGTCCAAAATATGATCATTGGATTCCTATTGGATTTAGTTGGGGTTGAGCTCTGTTGGTGTCAGTTGTTATGCTACATTTGAGGTGTCCAATAATGGTGGGAAATAAGGGCGAAGGAGATCCATGTTGAACACTAGGTGCAGGCCAAGGAAAGGAGGAATGTTGAAATCAAAATCATTATCCCCCATGGGCTTGGTGATGGTGTACGACCCATAATGAAGTGGGTGAAGCTTCCGATGGGGTCCTGTAAGGCGTTCTTTCTGCAAGTGCAACCAAACTTTGTTGCCCACCTGAAACTTATGTGGCACCCGATGTTGATCATGGCGCTGCTTGTACTTGTCATTGGAATTCTGTAGGATATCCTGAACCTGTTGGCGGATGTGCTGGATTCGCTCAATGAACTAGGTGGATTTGTCAGCTTCAGTTGGATCAGGAGATGAGTCGGTCGAAGTGACCGCAAGGGGAAGTGCAACATCTATGGGACCCAATGGATGGAATCCCAACCCCACCTGAAAGGGGTTGTGGTCGGTTGAGCTATGCAGGGCTCGATTGTAGTTATGTTGGACATAGGGAAGGTTCTCATTCCATGTGCGAGGTTTCTTTTAATTATACATGTGAAGGATATTCACAATCATTCGATTTACAACCTCGATTTGGCCTTCTGTCTTGGGGTGGAAGGTCGTGGATTTGGTGAGCTTGGTGTCCAGCGGTGACCAGAGGCTCGACCAAAATGTGTTGAGAAATCGACTATCTCGATCTGAGACAATGGTTTGTAGGATTCCAAAGTCTACCCAGACTCGTTCAATGAAGAGCTTGGTAGTGGCCTTTGCTATGATGTTCTTCTTGCAGGAAACCAGAATCACCATCTTAGAGAAGTGATCAACAACCACAAAAACACAGTCATTTCCCCGCTTGGTGGACGAGAGGCCAGACATGTAGTCCATTGATATGGATTCCCCTGGCCTGCCAGGAGTAGGAAGAGGGGTGTATAGGCCCTGTTTCTTAGCGGTCGGTTTGGAAATAGAGCAGGTAGTGTAGGACCTGATATACTTGCCGACCTCCTGTCAAAGTTTCGGCAAGTAGAAATGTTTTTGTAGCATCACCACTGTCTTTTCTACGTTGAAGTGTCCTTCCACCCGAATGTAGTGGGATTCCCATATCATCTTCTCTCGCTCGCTTGATGGAACACAAATATGGCCCAGAAAACACAACAATCCATCCTAAAGATGGAAATTATCAACAACTGCGTTTGCACCCAACATTTGGTAGGTGGTGGAGAAGTCTGGATCCGTCTCATAGAGTTGGGGCCGTCAAGAGTTCTCATGGTTGCAGGAGTCTAGCACTGTGGTGAGTGTCGCGGCTGGTGGCCTACTGAGGCAATCAGCGATGCAATTGGTGCTTCATGTTTTATATTTGATGTTGAGGTGGAATTTCTGCAGGTATGTGGACCACTTTTGATGGCGATCATTCTACAATTTTCCTTGTGTTTGCATGAACTGTAGTGGCTTATGATTAGCGTGGATGATTGTCTCCTTCCCAAGAATGTAATGTATCTACTGGTGGCAGGCTTGCACAATGGATTACATTTCTTTTTTGTAAGTAGGGTACTTACAGACAACATCTGATAGTGTTTCACTATGATAGGCCACAGGGTGGCTGTGCTGAGTGAGAACGATGCCCACCGCATAGTCTGAAGCATATGTCTTGATCTCAAAGGGATGTTGTAGGTATGGTAGTGAAAGTACTGGGATTGAGAACAAGCACTGTTTCAAATTGTCGAACGCTTGTTGTTGGGACCGGTCCCATGCAAGTTTTGCCTTATCACCACCCCTGGTTATTTGGCCGAGAGCCCATGCAATATCGGAGAATCCCAACATGAACCTAATGTAGAAATTGGCAAGGCCCAAGAAGCTCTAAAGATCAATGATTTTGGTTGGGGATGGCCAGTCACAGATGAATTGGATCTTGTCTGGATCCACATGTACGCCATGCTGATCAATTATGTAGCCCAGGTAATGGACCATGTCCATGCCAAAGGAGCATTTTTCCAAGTTGGCATATAGCTTGTGTTGTCGCAGGGTTTGCAAAACCTGCTAAATATGCTGCAAGTGTTCGGCCCAAGTCTTGTTGTAAATGAGAATGTCATCCAGATACACCACTACAAAAGTATTCGTGAATGGTCGCAGGATATCATCCATTATCCTCATGAAAGTGGTTGGAGCATTTGTCAAACCAAAGGAAATGACCAACCATACAAAAAGGCCTTCCTTTGACTTGAAGGAGGTTTTCCGTACATCTGTTTGTTCTATCGGGACCTAGTGGTAACCAGAATTCAGATCAATCTTACTGAAGTATTTATCCCCCATGAGTTGATCAAGGAGGTCTTCGATTCGGGGAATCGGGTACTGGTTTCTGACTGTGATTTTATTTAGAGCCCGGTAATCAATGCAGAGTCTCCAAGTTCCATATTTCTTCTGTACCAACATGATTGGGCTCCTACAAGGTGATGAGCTGGGACGAATGTGCCCATTGTGGAGCAGTTCTTGGATCTGTCGCTTGATCTCATCATTCTCTAACAGAGAGCAATGATAGACTGGCCCATTGGGAAACGATGCATCGGGGGTAAGATCGATGGGGTGCTTGACTTGGCAGTGCAGAGGTACCCTGGTAGGTGATTAGAAGATATCTGAGTATTCTTCCACGACCTTATCTACTTGCTTCTGTTGTGTGGAGTGGTCGGACGCAGAGACCCTGGACGTGGCTGTGATCTTTCACTTATTCTGAGAGAGAATCATGAATAAGACAAACTTCCCCGTCTGATAGATGACCTTCCTGCATTGCTTAGTAGAGATCAAGGAAATATCACTAGGTGGGACTGCCTCGGGTATCCTGTATAATTTCTTGTTCAAAGTAATAATAACACTATGAGGCCTATACTCATATACAACATGACGTTTCCATAAATAAGGTTGGCCCAAAATAACATCACAAACTTTGAGAGGAGAAGCATCACACAATACCTCGTCTTTGAAAGGCTTGATGTTGTATGACAATCAACATTGTTGGCTGACGCAGAGATAACTTCCTTTGTGGAGCCATCCAATGGTGTAGGGTTGTGGGTGCGGTGTTGTTGGTAGGGCCAACTGCTTGATGACCTCTACTGAGATGAGGTTCTTCTAACTACTGCTATCAATGATGAAGTACACCGGCGTGCCTTTTACCCACATCTGTGAATGGAAGAGGCGTTCTCCTTCTTCTGTCTCGTCTGGTTCACCAGGGTGGAGCTTGGTGGTCGCAACGGTGGCATTGGGTTTCGAGTCAATGATCCATCTTCCCCTTTTTGGTTTTGGCTCAGAGTCTGAACCTGCATCTAATTCAGATGCTTTCACTTCGGCCACCAGCAACTGTTTTGAGCGACAGTCAGCAGTTTTATTCCAAGGGCTCTTATGGAAGTCGCACCACTTCCTGGTATCTTTCTTTTTCTTTCCGGTGTCCTTCTCTGCTTGCAGCTTGGACTGGTTGTCCTGATACTATCCATATTTGATATATCCTTTGTTCTGTGGGTTGGGGCCACCCTTTCCTGGATTTTTTTGTGAGGGGTTCCCAGGCCTAAATTTCCACGTCTTTTGTTTGAGCTTCTACTCGATTTTGACGGCATATCGGTAGGCCGCGCCCAAGGATGAAATGTCCAGAAATTCCATTTCGGTCTAGATGTATCTATGTAGAGAGCCATGATACTTGAGCACCAGATGCCACTCTGAATCTTTGATACCCGTCTTGGTGTGCAAGGTATCAAAGATATTTGTGAAATCTAGCACTACTTGGTCTCTTTCTTGCCGTAGTGTGGTCCATTTGGTATACAAGTCGTCATAACTTCCGACATGGTAGTATTTTTCCTTAATAGAATCCCTGAAGGATTCCCAGGTGGCTTTGACTATAAATAATGAAGGTTCCTCTATTTCCTTTTTCTCACAGAAAGTGTCCCACCAATCTTTGACATGGGGAACGACTTTGAGGAGCGCAAAATTAATCTTTTCTCTATTCGAAAATTTATGTACAAAAAAATACCCTTCTAGTAGATTCAACCAATTGTCTACAACATTTGCGTCTATTTGACCTTCAAATATAGGAATATCGAAGTTTATTTGTACCTTGAAGGGGGCGACGCCAACGCTCGAAGAAGATGTGTCGCATGTTGGCAGTTGCCGAAGGATTTGCATGAAAATATCCATCATCTCGTTCCTTTTTTGCATGAGGGTTTCCTCAATCAATAGTTTGAAAGGATCTCTTGTCCCATCATATTTATTTTATCCTGCCATAGAGATACAGTAAAACTAGTTTGCTATAGAGATACAGTAAAACTAGTTTTCTATTCAATAAGGAAATAAGTTGAAACTGTAAAATGCAGTGAAAACAAGCTTGTTGGAATGGTGGCGGCTTATCTCTGAGAAGAGAGGTGACGGATGAGCTCATTCACAAGAAGATGATTACAATGAGGATATGAAGGCATTTTTAAAATAAATAGGAATTCCAAAAACCCTAGACATCCAAAAACCTAACCCTAGGAGATGAAGTGCCAAAAGTCATGTGGGCCCCATCTGGGTAAGTTAGTACATCAACTTCCTAGGGTCGTAACTTTTGCATACGATCTTCATTTTAGGCGTATGATAGTCCGTTGGAAAGGTATCGTCAAGGAGATTAATTTTGGGGGATAAATCATTCCTTTCAATATTATTGAGAAGCTCTATCCCGAAAAACCTTCATTTAGGCCCTCAAAATGGCCCCGAAAGTTAAAACTGCTAAAAATAGTAAATTGCCAAAATTGCCAAAAAATTGTTTTGAGCTAGTTGGAAAAGGTGGGTGGCCACTGATATCCACCTAGATAAAAAATTGATCTATAAAATCCTACTCCATATTCTCATATGATGGGTCGATATACCTTGGGCCTTGATATGGATCTAGAGGTTGAGTTACCTTCATAACATCTGTTATCCTCCACAGTTTCCTAAGTCTAAGAATGGAAACTGATGGAGGTAACCTCGAACCACCTAGGATTTGGTATCTAGCCCTACAAAATCAGAGAGGGATCTATTTGTGATATTACAGTCAAAATATGACTGAAGAGGGTAAAATGATATTAGGCTAGGTTTGAGCTCTAGGGTTTTGAAATTCAGGGATTTAGCTGGATTAGGAGGAGAGGCCAAGGAAACTAGGCCAGATCTAAGAGATTTCAGTTGCAAGGATAAAAAGGGGCATGGAAGGTATGTTCAGTGACACTTTAAGGTTTTCAATTGTAGTGAAGGGTGGAAAATCAAAGTTTCAAAATGAGCATGAAAAGCATGAGTTCATTTATCAGAAGATGAATAACATAAACATGAAATTCCTACCAAAATAAAGCATAAACTTTGTGAATTATGTTTAACATATTATAGGAATATCACTGAAAGAAAAGATATGGAAAGAAGGAGAATTAATCATTCATACAAGTGAATTATAGAAGAAAAACACTTCCATGAAATTATACCACATGAATCCCTGTATAATAGCTGCAACTGGCCTTGTATTTCTGCAAAAATAAATTGTACACAAAGCTCCAAGCCTTCTACTCTTTGATGTCCAACCCTGAATCTGACTGAAAACTAGATACATATAGACCAAAACCATCTTCCCCTCTCTCAGGGGTCGAATCCCTCTTGATAGGAACAATTCACACAAATTTCTCTAACCAAACCATAATACTAGGGAGCTTAAAACAAACTCTCCTTTTATCCTTTGAATGACCTTTCTATCATAAATGACCTTCATAATTACATCAAAATCACATTAGCAAGCTCAATTTACATTCATCTATATCATGTCAACTTAAATCAAGAGAAATTACATCATGAGAAACTAAGTTTGACTGAAGAAACTCAAAAATTTAACCTACAGGGAAAAGTGCAACACATTCAGGTAAAAGTGCAGCACATCCAAGGAAAAACACAACACATTCAGGGAAAAACGCAACACCATTTGGGAAAAATGCAGCGCCAACTTGCAGGGAAATTTCGAGTGACTTCCTATGCTCCAAATGTTGATCTGAAGGTACCATTGGAAATCTTAGTATTTCTAGTTGTCCATAGAGTCCTTAAGCAAGTAAAATGGCCTCTCCAAGGCTAAGAAAAATGGATTCTCCCAATGTCACTCCAAAAGCGTAGTGCCAGGGTGAAAATAGTGGCAGAAAGTGGTTTTTTAGCCTGTTTTTTGCATTTTTCTTCCACCCAGAAAGCTGACATGGCACAAAAACCAGATAGCTAACATGTGCAGGTCTTAAGCTATCTAAGTATGTAGATTTTTTGGTTATTTGGAGCCCCGAGGGAAAAACGCAGCGTAGCTGAGAAATTTGGCTTTCTAAGGTGAAAATTGGTTTCTCCGAGGGTTGGGATGCAATTCGATGGTGGAGAGATGTCTTATGATAGATCAATAAGAAAATGATATGCTTTGTTGGTCTTTTTAATGGTTGGAAGCCAATTTTTCTCTTAGGTGGTGATGAAGCCCACCTTGTATTTTCACAAAATGACTTGATTTCTTATGTACTGTAGCTTTTAAACCTTATTACACATATTTACATCTTAATAAAGACCAAAATGATTTTAGAGATCATAATATAACACTTTTCCATATTATTACTCCGTCTAATGGTGATTTTGATGATGACATGACCTATTTACATGACTTTTGACAATATGACCTAATGATGACACTATATGGAATGATAACCAGAATGATGAGAAAGATGACCAAGATACTCTTCCAAGAAATAATGACCTGACCATGGTAATATTTATTGACCATGAAGATGAAAGAAGTAGCAATGACCTAGATACACTAACCAATGATCAAATTTTTATTTGAAAACTCCTTGAAACTATAAAAATTTACCCTAGGACCCTATCAACCTTATGAAAGAGCATAATTTGATCACTGGTGACTGACAAGACTGACAGACACTAACACCATCATATTCAAATTTCATAGTTTCTTTCTTAATATCTATTATAACATAATTATTGTAGGCCCGATGAATGCCTAATAGATATGGGTACATATATTTTTCCTGCATTATTTCAATGACCTCAAATTATACCATTGTCTTGACACCAACCAAATCCACCTCGACACTTTCCAACCTTCCTACTGTGTAAATGCAATATTGATTTTCCATCCACAAATGTATTGGAGAATACAATAGCTTGGGTTTTCCCATTGCTTCCCAAGTTGTCTTTGGAAAGATATTGACATCAGAGCCCAAGTCCAACATAAAATACCTGATCTCATAATTGTCAATGTGAGTATTCAATATGAATTTTCTTCCAGTTATCCTCTTTATTTTATATATCCTATTTGCATTCATTTCTGGAAGGTTAGTAGTGATAAACTATTCTTGGTTTCCTTTATCTCTCAAGGACACTTTGATTGTATTCCACAACTTCACAGTGAGCTATTCATTGTCCAATATGTCAGAAAATAGTTGTAACAAAAGGTCAACAACCTTATGTGATTTTCTCTAGGGCCATGTCTGAGCAAGTGGTTTTCCAACAACTCTTGGTTGGAGGGGGTTTGGATTAAAACTTGGTTCCAAAACCTTAGCAATTACAGAGCTAGACATATATCTGAACATTTCCACCGCAATCTTAAATAATTCCTTCTACCTTACAAGGTCATACTTGGTATTCTCAGGTACAACCTTTTGGATCTTGGTCTCATGAGGAATTTCAATATCGACACCAACCTTGGTTCCTCCTCTAGCGAAAACATTAATATTGGACTCCCTTCCCTCGACTGGGGATCTAGGCTCAAAATTTATCAGATTAGCTCCTTTTTTCCTTGTGCGATATTCCCATTTAGAAATCATATCCGGATAATTATTGCAGTGCACACACCCTATTATTCTCAGAAGTGGAAAATATATTGGGAGATTCCCTTGATAATATAGTTGTAGCAGTGAATGGGTCCTCTTCCACCAGTCCTCCCACCTCTGAAACTTCCTCCACCTATATGGCCTTCCTCCACTAGTCTCATTAACTCTGAAGGCAGATTGATCGAGTCTGTCTGCGAGAGCAGCTCTACATTGGTTGGTAGTATGAGTAGTCAACACACATAATTCACAATACATGATATTCATTGTAGGGGTATGCTTCTATATATTAGGGAAATGCCTCAGAGAGTTCTCGTGACTTCTGTAGATCTTGAAATACTCATTGTTCTATCCTCCTTGATGATTCAGAAAAAAATGGTATTGAACAAGGCCATGAAATGACGATGTAGTGGCAACTTTCACAACCCCTCCT
>ML833383.1:0-16777 GCA_009831015.1 Picea engelmannii
AAACCAACTATCCAAACTAATCCAACAACCAAATCAATATGAAACCTAAACCAACTATCCAAAATAATCCAACAACCAAATCAATATGAAACCTAGTACGAGTTTGAAAACACTCTTACAAAGTCATTCAACTTTACAACATTCTTAAGAATATTCTAAAGTGAGGAATCATTTTCCATATATATTTACTCTAATTTTAATTATTGTTGCAACATAGAGTGCAAGTGATGTCGTTTCGTAAAAAGTCAAAATAATCATTGTGCAACATTTTTTATTAAAAACAAAGGAATTATTTGTGATATATATTTAAATAATTATAAATAAATTAAAAAAAAAGTATATGTATATATAAATTTTAAAAGGTAGTCTAATTACGTCGAAAGGCTTACACCTATTAGTAATGGGCACATTTAATGATCTTTTAACCTTAAATCTTAATCTTATGGCCAGCTGTTAATAACTTCCTTACATTTAGCGGTTTTGTTTCATAAACTGTGTGTGGTAACGTTTATCTGTAGAGTGTGCACGGTTCGTTTCATATACTGTGTATTGTAACGTTTATCTGCATAGTGGAACCCCATGCCGCATGAGAGTTCTAGAAATCTATGATACGAAAGCTTTGCTTTGAAGATGAGACCAGGTGGGTTGTTGAAGAAGGATGGGATTTTCAGTTTTGGTAGTTTAAATTCATAATTTTCTTTTGACAATGGGCAGATTTAATAGGGGTTTAGTGCTTAATAAGTTTTCTATGGACAGGATTAAATATGGCTGGAATATTCTTAGTAGTCACACAAAATAAATGGCTGTGATTTCAATCATTAACTTCCTACCTATTATAAAGACATCCGTTTATGTGTTTATTTTTTTACATTTACCTAATCATATTTAAAAATTACTTTGATAGCTAACTAATTGCCACATAAGTGATTAACACAAATTAAAATATTAACACCAGATAAATGAGGCGCAACAGTTTATTTGTTAATCAACAATAAAATTTAATATATTCTTTTAAAAATTAGTTTCATCTTATCAGCCTTTTTGACATTAACCAGCAGCTATTTAGCTATTTTGCTAGTCACATAGATATAGCTTGTGATTTGTTAGCGAGCATAAACGTTGTTTGTGTACAATCTAAAACCCTTTTTACTGTCGCACATAAAAATAAATGTTGATTGACTTGGATTCACCAAGTTGAGTCTCTCTTAGGTCCTTTCGATAGGAGGACATTTATTGCATTCATTAATTAAGCAAATTTGTAACAGTTGTCGATTTGAAGCGCATACGTGAACGTAAGTACTGAAACCCTGACCAACTGTACAAAAAAATCTGTCGTAGATTGCGTGGCATGTAAATTGCAAAATATTAGACAAATATTTTGCATCCACGAAAATTTTAGAAGCAGTTAATCCTTTTCCTCAACGATTTTCATCCTACAAGATTCGGACATGAGTTAAGAATGCAATTTATGAGATCACAAGTTTTCGTAATCTGTGGCCGGAATAAAAAATGAGCTCTGTTTCCTTCTTCTATGTCGTATTTGTCGATCTCACCGAACCAATCGATAGAAGGAATTTTCTCTTCACACCAATATTATTCAAGATCTGCCTAGAGCATCCTTCTCTCTGATGAGTTAACAGGCTGGGCTATGCATAGATCAAGTGTTGGTGTGTGTCTCCTTTCTGGACAGATAAGTATTGAATTTGCTCATAGCTTGGCATGTGTTAAGTCGATTGTCGGGAACGAGCAAACGGTAGTTTAGGTGGCCAACAATGCAGGTCGGATGGTATTTTAGGGTTTCCACATGCATGAATTTCTTGTCTTCTTCTGGTGACAAAGACATTTTCTTATCCTTTGTTTGGAGGAAATGGGGATCCCTTCTCCTTGCCTTGTGTCATTTTACTGCCACCTGCCAATTGAGATTTTCTACGAGTTTGGTTGTGAGCAACGCCAATCTCTTCTAGGAAGGGTGATTGAAAAACCTGCGTTCTCCAATTCTCAATGATTTGCACATGCAGATAACTCAGAACGTTGCATATGCCTACTAGGTTCCTGGGAAAGCTGCGTTCCTACTACCCAGTTTCTCTCTGTTATTGATAAATCAAAATTAAATCCAAAATCAGACAATGTAGGTATAACAATAGAAATTTTTTCGAATATGTGGCGGCTACTATTTATTTGCTATTTTGCCAGGAATAGTGCGTTCGAGTTTTAGTTTTACCAATATACGCAATAATAATGTTGGCTCGTTGGCACAAGAATCAATAGTTGAAATGCTAAATTACTACAATCACATTATAAAAATGGTTGGTATACACTTATAAGAGTTATTTGTTTAAAAGTTATTTGTTTAGAAAGATGGAAATAATTTCTATGAATGTATATCAAACACTTTTATACTGTAGTTGTGTTAATTATTAACAAATAGAAAAATGATTATACTCTTATTAGAAGCCCTTTTAAATTTGGTGATTTTAATATTATATTTGAAAACTGTTTTAAATTAAATAATTTTTTCCCTTTAAAAAATAAAATTTTATGTTAGATGAAATTTATTTTGAATAGGTTTTTCATAGAATTTTTAACCATCTTAAGTAAAATTAAAAATCCCATTTTAGTATATAATTATTTATTATAACAATATTTTAAAAAAAGCTTTTTACTTGATCTTCTTAAAAACTTTTTTTAGTTGGAAGTTGGGAATTTACAAAGTCAATATTCCTATCTACTCTAAACTTTAATTTAATTTTTAATTATATGAATTAATTTAGAATTAAATAAAATCTTTTGAGTATTATTTTACCATAAGTAGATCTGAGATTTTGACCGAATCTTTATAAAATTTATGAAAAATTAGTTTATGGTGTTGGCAATGTAAATTTGATAAAATAGTTATCTTCTATTGTTTAAATTGCATTAAAAAAAACAGTCAAAAGATAGAAGGTTTAAACTATTGTATAATTTAGATACAGATTTAAAATTCAAAATATATACACGGCGTGAGTGGACCTAATGGTTAAGAACATGTGTTTCCCCTTAAGAGATCACAAGTTCAAATCCAGAAAAAGTAAGGTATGTATACCTCCAAGAGTGAACCCCTTATCCTACAAACAAGATGGTCTCATACACTAATTTGATATGATTTGATATAACTTAACTGTAACCTTAAAAATATATTATTATTATTATTATATATAATTAATTAACTGTAACTTGACTGTAACCTTAAAAATCATTTAATGCAAATGCAATGCCCGAACATATACATCTAACTCTACAAATACTGTCGCAACACTGCAGTAAAAATACCATGCACCTATTGATCGCCTATAACCCATGTCAGGGACATTCTCCTGCACATTTCTAACTGTACGCCTGTGGAAATATTAAGAGGTGACTTGGCTCAAGATCTTTACATGTACCTTGAACCAGTAATTCTCACTTAAACACATGGCATTCTCGCACGCACCACCCTAGGCTTCAGGTGCTTTAATTTCCCAGCACCCACCTGGACACCCCCAATTACCGGCCCTGGTTGATTTGACGCCACCCATGCAGCACCTTAAGTATACTTTCCCAGCAATCGTCGCATAATTGGGTATTTGGTACTGATAGGATATGGATTACCTTAGGGTTTTGGATCTTTTTGGATCTGGTTATCGTGCACTACCCACAGAATCTTTACTTCTGCAGAGGACATGATCTGATTTTAATAAATGAACCTCGATTTAGGGTCCGGGAAGGCTGATTATTTCATCATTCATTGGTTTGATCGATGTGTCACATTTGATCCTTGGACACTTCCAGAAATCTCTCGACTTTATAATGTCTACCGCTGGTCTCTTGGATGGTGATATAATGTCTACCGCTGGTCTCTTGGATGGTGATATCTAGCACCATGAATGGCAAGCACCTGGGCATGGGTATTTTATCTCGACTTTTACGAACCGACATCACTAGAAGAATTATAGGTATCGGTTTTCAGAGTTGCACAGTTGTTACTTTTCCGATAGTGATGTTTTGTATATGCAGAAGATATACTGATACTGAAGCAGTTATTGTTATCTGAACGTCCCTGTTAATTAATGGGGAGGTTGGGCCCATGCTGCTGAACATGTTTGGGTTTTCTTGAGTTCTTCCTAGGGTATTTGAATGTTCTCAGGAACATTGTTTCACTTAGTTCGAAACCTTACGAGGGACAAGGGTTTTATAGCACGACTCTTCTCTCTTCAGTGTATAGATGTACGTATTTCCTTCTGCCACTGTGCATGTTCTTTCATGATCGATTCATGATCGATTCAGCTTTCCTAACAGCTGTTTTGGAGCCTGTTTCTTGTGGCTTGCTAACTAAACTCTGCGTTGCATGTCAATTTCGGATTTTCAACTCACATCCCTAATAACAGTAAGCATCTTATCCCTACTACTGATTCGACGCTGATAGTAACTTGGCATGGCAAGGCTGGTGATTTTATTCGAACAGTTACCGGCTAGAAATGTAATCCATGCAGTCTGCTTAGACTTTCCTTTGACCCCATTTTTATTGATTGACGTTTATTTGGGGTTCAGACCTGAAATTCTTATTGGACTTTCAGTGCCATGTTTTTTTTCCCCAGTAACTTGTAGTTTTTATTATCAAAATCCCTGTCCCCAAACCAGGTCAGCATTTTTACAACACAAAAATAAAGCAGGTCTCTTCAAACTCTCTTGTTCCCTGGACCAAAAGGAGAGTATCAGCTAACACGAAAATAAAGCAGGTCTCTTGTTCCCTGGACCAAAAGGAGAGTATCAGCTAACAAACTTAAATTTGAGTATTTAAACTAACTCGCCTAACAGTGTACTGATATACACCCTAATAAAATGATTTCAGGACAAAATTATAAACTGATTTAACAACAAAATTGTTTGACAAAACATAAATATGTAAACAGAAATTACTGCCATGATGAGCATCTACATGAGGAACGACTTGGGTTACCAAATTTGCATCGGCCCCCGAAGGGCCAAAGAAATCTGTTGAGGTGCTTGAGGCGTTGTAGACAGAAGTTTGTAGGGGTCGTTTATGGGCTACAGAAAGGACGGAGGAAGTCAGTTCTAGTTAATGCAGGGAGGGATGTCTAGGATGCCGTGAGGAGCCTGAGAAACAGTCAAGACCATGATGCAGCCTCAAAAACAGTCAAGACCATGGTTATGGGAAGGGGAGGGGACACTCCAGTCAATTTTACACTTATACTTAGACTTTTTCAATGTTACACTTATACTTATCCTTCTATCTATATCTTTTTCAGGATACAGAATGGAACTTGCCAACTAGGGCTAGGTTCATAGGTTCATTGTTAAACTTTCAACTCCTACTTAGCTTTCTCCTCCAGAGCAATCTTGTGATAATGATAGAGTTCCTTATGATTACAACTTTCCAAATGCCACTCCAACTATCTGTGTCATGTTAAACTATCTGTGTCATGTTAAAGATAATTAGTCATATCATTTTTATATTTTTATAAATTTATGTGGTTAGTCTAACTGTTTTAAGTTTTTGTTTTTTTAGGGTATACTTTTAAGGGATATTTGCTAGAAATTTGGTAAGAAATTGTTGTATCTATAGTGGAATAGTTATTTCTGTATAATTTAGTGTCCTAGATGTTATTAGTTAGCAAGTTGAATCTATTTCTACATTCAGAAATACAATTTTAACAACAAAAAATTGTGATTTCAGGAAGATTTATGTTTCGAAATTCAGAAGAAAAAAACAAAAACATAAAACAATTAGTCAACTTCAAATTTATATATTAGTATTTTACGTTTCCCTTAAACTGATCTTCAGTTTGCCTCATTCTTTGTTCATTATTTTTCTCTTTCATTATTGTTCATTATTTTTTTACAGGTTATGATGGAGGAGGAGGGCCTACGATAGAATAAAAAAGAGTGATAGGTGGACCCGAAGGATGAAAGGGTACTATAAGATGACCCACCAGCAAAGGTAGTAAATGAGGGTAATGCGGATAAGTAACCAATGAGGGTGATAAAGCAGGATAAGCTATAAGCTGTGGGAGCAATGCAAGGTAGACCGGATGTATATTCATAATTCAGTGATGCATGCTTGGTAATGAGATGATATGATGTCAGCAGGGTTTGGAGGACTATCACAGTGGATGGAACTGCAACACCTTTCCATACTTACCACACAACGGCGGTGACCAACCAGTGGGTGTGGGCTCTAGGGTATTTACTATGCGTAAATCGGGACCTCCATCGACTAATCTTTTTAGGATGGCTTTAGACTAGAGGTGGTGTGCTAAAAATGCAGATCTGTCTGGGTGGAAGGGGGCATTATTAGAGAATTTATATGCATTGCGGCTTCACAATGTTTTGCCTTTCGATTAAACTGTTCTTCACTTTGCCTCATTCTTTCATTATTGTTCATTAATCTTTTTTCCTCTGACATTGCAGCTTCACAATTGCATGTTTCATTTGTTTAAGGACTTTCATGTGATACTCAAAATACTACTTTTGACACCATGCTCCCACCGTCCAATGCTAAAACTCAGAGACAATAGTCACACCGTCCAATGCTAAAACTCAGAGACAATAGTCACATTTTTATGTTGTCATTTATTTTTGAGCTCATTTTTCTGACAGCAATGGTTGATTACGTGGGTGGTACATCAGAATTGTCTTGCATCTTACCCAAAATGACAAATCCTCTTCTGCGTCCTGCATTTGCTTCTGCGAAGGCTCATCATTTTTGCTTTCCAAGTTAGATGATCATATGCATAAAGAAGATATTTCTTTGGTTTTGTTTCATTGTAAGCATGTGCATCTAAGACTGGGCTTCTTTGTTGCACCATAGACGTGTCGTCCATTCTACAATTACCAAAAAAACGCGTGATGCATAAATCAACCCAATGCAATTTTATGTATGTTATGTTTAGAAAATTTAAAAAATAATAGCATATGAAATGTGTAACCTCCCTCCTTGTAAAAGATGAAATAATTTAATTTATCATAAAGTAATTTAATAAGTGGATAAACCCACTATTACATTACATTACAGGAGTATCTTAATAGGTGGACAAACTTACTTCTTTTTTAGAGGAAATTCTCTTCAAATCTAAGAAGAATTTCATCAGATGTGATGGTTCAACCTAATTGATGGGAACTTCAACCATGCAAGTTTTTTTGTAGGGGTTTTGCCCAGTTTGAAGCCCACTTAAAGGTTGTGTATATGTTATATTCTTTGCACATGGTTCCATGGGAGGGCAGCCACAAGGGGATCGCATGGGGCTGTAGCCCCTTGGTTGATGGGGCCTAAAGGACCTTGAAGGGTTCATGGCACACGATTTTGTGGTCCATGGTAATGTAATTCTGGTTAAATAACTACAACTGAATTCTAATCCAAGGTTAATGGATTAGGGTTTTTTTGGATGCCACGAGATTATATATATTGTAAACAATAAAAGGTTTAAAACTTACACTAAATTGTTGTCATTCCAAAAAAATGAGTGAATCAAGGCAAAACTTTGCCCCATAAAAAAAAGGACTCGAGTTTATCCACTTATTAACTCACGTCTATTATATAACATATATGTAAGGATGGAGGAGAAGGACAAGGAGTGAGGAAATCTAGGGTTTGGATCGTGGATTTGTGCAACAAGAAGAGATGTATCAAGTCGACAAAATTGTTAAGGTATCTTCTCCCAACGGAATGGATAATGGAAGGTGCAAAGAATCATGCAAGGATACTTTGATCAAGTATTTTTGCAAGCCATAGCTACCTATTGTCAAGCTAGTGGATTGGATCAATTCTTCATGAGATGTTGTTTCCAAGGGTAAGGTAAAGATCTCTTCGTTGAAAACATAGTTTTTAAGATTTCCTTTTCATAATCAAAGGGTATATGGACATTGTTCTTAATGGGGGGCCTTGGTGTCATGAGTCTTTAGGGTTGTATCCTATGCCTTGGTATGACTCCATTAATTTGAGGACGAGTGAGAAGGAACAACATCTTCGAGTTAGGCTCCTAAGGTTTCCAATTCACTTCTATAACCAAAGTATCCTAAGGCTAGTTGTTGACAAGATCAAGTCCTACTCGTGTGCATCACTAAAAATCCTAGCTTGGAAAGACACCTTTTGAATCTTGGTCATGTCTTCAATTGCATAAGGTCTAGTGGTGGAAACAACTTTTGAATGGGAAGACCATATACTAAGTTAGATTTTAGCTATGAAAACCCTCGGACTTATAGAGGTTTGTTTTGTCACGAACATGACCACTTATTTCTCGAATGCCCTCACAAGAAATTGATGATGCATAAGAGAACTAATCAACAACATCTAATGAAATTATAGATGTAACAACTATCACGAGATCCAAGGTGGGAGACAAAACTATGGGGGTCGAGTCTTACTCCCTTTACGTAGTGCAGGTAGGAAATACAAATTAGAAAGAGTTGGATCGGTCTATCTCGGAGATCCAAGGTGGGAGACAAAACTATGGGGGTTGAGTCTTACTCCCTTTACGTAGTGCAGGTAGGAAATACAAATTAAAAAGAGTTGGATCGGTCTATCTCAAAGCATAAGGTTTTTGGATCTAACGCAAATGGCAACGACCACCAAAATGCATCGGATTTAGGTTCGAGAATCATGGATCAACCACACTCAAAATCTAAGGATGCAAGATCCGATGCTTTGGTTGATGGCCAAGGATAAGGAACTTTGCATGCGTTCAACAAAGGTGTGGTGAGAGATGAGGAGCAATGAGCTTTCCCTTAGGAAGTCAATTTGGTTGATTCTTTGGGAGAGTTGTCCCTACATATGGCCAATATCCAGTCTTTTCCTCTAACAACTCAACAAGGGTTTGAAAGCATGTCTTTGGAGATCACAAGTGTGTTTCAAAAGTGGAATATCTGGTTTGAAAGCATGTTTTCGGAGATCACAAGTGTGTTTCAAAAGTGGAATATCGCATTGAGGGTTCATCATTAGTTTCTTTCAAGGATGTGACCTCTCTGCCAGGTTTATTATCCTTCAAGAGTCTCAAGTAATCTAGAACATTGTGTGGATTTTTCTAGGACAATTCCCAAGTTAAATTGGATGAGTCTTACTCACTAGCCTCCCCTCCACCAAGCTCTTAAACAAGAAGCTTTATAGCATACGAGACTCACTCTTGGGTACTAAGATATGCCTACCTATTGGCAAGTTCCTTATGGTCCACTCCCATGCCGCATTCATACATGACCCATCCAATCATGATACAATGCCTCCCAACTATTGTTTTGATGTCATCAATCACTTTATTGGAGTCTCTCTCACCCTACCATAGAGGTGGGACCTCACTAGAATGCCTAGCGCTCAATTGAGTCCTAAGGTCCTTCTTTCCCCTTGGTCTCTACCGATTGATCACTAATTTATCTCACTTTGACCCCTCACGGCGCCTATTTGGAGCATTTCCTACCTACATGGGTCCAATTGGGGGCACAAACCCTCAACCTCAATCCATGGTCACTTAGTATACCTTAATTTAGTTCCATAGCCTCCCAAACCCATCTGGGACTTTCTATTTATGGATTCATCTTGGGTCTAACCCATAAAACTTCTTGGTCTTTTGGCACTAACCATATTGTGGATTTCCTCAAGGTAACATGATTGTGAATTCACAACTCATGTAACAAAGGGTCATTTTCAGACTTAAAACCCGCAATACCATTATGCCAAATCCACTACACAATGAAAAGATGTGATATGGCAGTTTTGTATGACTCACATACCCTAACAACTAATACAACATTTTATTATGCCCGAGGGCATTTATTTGCATACTTTTACCATTCTATTCCTCTTTGCAAAGCTTTTCAACTATTCAAATTTTGAACTTTTTTACCTTTGAAGACCCTAATTTATAGGTACACAATCAAGTTAGTTGCTTATCTCATTCCACCTCTCTAAGGGCCCTAGGCCTACTTACACTTGTCATCTACAACACCTCTATAAGGATTCCTTTGGCTAGCTTGGTTCCAATCTTGCAAGTTTGATTGATTCATCCTAGGGCATTTTCATTAGCATAGTTCCACTCATACTTTGGAAGTTTCAAACCTAAAACATCGAGGGAGGTTCCCTCATAGCTAGCTCAAGGGAGGTTCCATCATAGCTAAGGCAAGGAAGGTATAATCCCCTTTGAAGATA
This sequence comes from Picea engelmannii, assembly GCA_009831015.1. NCBI lineage: Eukaryota > Viridiplantae > Streptophyta > Pinopsida > Pinales > Pinaceae > Picea > Picea engelmannii. The sequence goes on from ML833383.1 coordinate 10,172, forward strand.
CCAAGTCTATCTACTCTACATATTTGATTACTTTATCCTTTACATTAGTAGCTCTAATGTTTATTTGGCATGTTGCATATCTTAGTATTAGAGAACGAGGCACATCTTCTCTTGCAGAAATTTAGAGCTAACTTTGTAGGTCATTCTAGGATGTGGATCACTCTTGGAGCATTGTCCCAACTCTCCACTTAAGCCTAGACAGATTCATCATCTACTACAACAAGTTCCAACTGATTTCTCTTTCTTCTTCCTTTTCCATTTCCAACATTAGGGTTTCTAGCTCACTAAAGGAATTCATGTTTAATCAACCATAGTTGGTCCAATTTTCTTTGTTAATTTTCTAGTAAAACCTAATTAAATACCCTAATCAACTAAATATCTAGGTTATCATACACACGATCTTAAGGTCCTAATTAATCTAGTGGCTTTCCCTCCTATTTTCACTATCTTTTGTTTTACCCTAAGGTTTCTCAATTTGTCCCAAAAACCAAGTGGTGACTCCCCTTCCTCTTTCTCCTTTTAAATAGTGTGTGTGTGTGTTCAGATGATCCTCTATCCCCACTCTCATACTACATGTGGCATCACAAATCCATCCATCTGTGACATTATGACGACTCCAATGGGGAGTTCCCATCAATCCTTCCCTCTCACAAGAGAAGGCTTCCTCCTCTTCCATTTTCAATCCTACTCCCACCATACGAGGTATTGTATCCTTTTTCGAGAGAGGGAAGTCCCCCTTCTACCCTCTCACTCTTTTCTAAGCTTCCCTCTAAGGTAATCCCCTCCTTGTGCCTCTATCTTCTAATGATGGAAGTCGTCCGAGCTAGGACCATGGACATAACAAGTTATGTGACTTCTCATGACACCCTCTCCCAAACTCATCATTCGAAATGCATGCACGATATTGAACACAAATTCTCTATAAGTGTCACCCATTCACGAGGTTGTTGTTCATATCCTCGTATCCGCCTATAGCAAGGTGATTCCATCCCCCTAAAAACTAACAAGAGGCACAATCCCCTCACACCTCTTATCAAGAAGAAAGTTCTCACTCTCCACTCAGGGACTTCTTCCTCTGAGAGCCTACCTTGACCCTTCCAAGGACCATTCTAAATCCAAACGAGCCCCCCTTCCTCCCATCCCCCACTGGTCTCTCCACCCACGAACCAATGTCAAGGCCCTTGGATGCCTCTCTTTGCTACTTCCTTGTCCTTTGATCCATTGAGCATTAATACTCATATGATGGTTACACACCATAACTCCAAATGCCAATCCACACAAGGCATGTACACATACAACCACATCAATATCAATCCCAAAACTCTTAGAATGTTGTCCAAGGAATTCTTAATGTCTTTACCCAACCTTCAATAGGGCCCCTTCCCAAAACAAGTGTCCATACAACAATACCCCAAATGTGAGCCAATGTTTCAAAAAAGTTGCAACACAACCTGCTAACCAATCACACAACCCAACATACAATCTGCGACAAGTAAATGTCACCCCAACAATCCTTGATCGACAAGCATACATCCAAAAGTTTTTCAAGACACGAGGAAAAGTGTACCCTCCAATAGCTTCACAACCTCCTGGACAAGTATTCTTCCCAACCAAAACATACCTCGAACTTATTTTCCTAAACTATTTAGAGATGCATTCATTCCAACAATGTTTCAACCATTGACTATTGTGTTTCAAGGAGTGGAACATAAACGTGACAATCAACAACAACCTTCCCTTCCTCGATTCAATATCCTTAAGCTAAGTATGGGACTAGAGGCAAGGAAACTCCTATTAACTATATGCCTCTTTTTGGAGGATATTCTAGTCAAAATATGAACCTCTGCAGCAAAAGAGGGTGCATAGGAACAAGACCTTCCTTTGATCAGATCTTCAGAAAACCTTTCATCCCCTAGATCATGCAAACGTCTATTGAAACTACCCAAATCCGAGGACACTGTATAAAAATACATGAGGCATAATTTGGAGGTTTTCACCATGGTTTTGTTAAGCCCTAATGTTGGCTCATTACCCCTTAATTGGGGCATATTACATTAGTAATGTTATTTTATTTATGTCGCCTTTATTCCATTAGTTGTAATTATACCTCCTAGTCTCCTATATATACCAACGAAACATTTTCATTTGGAATCATCTTGTACTTGAACATTTATGTGGGGTAAAAGGAGGTTGCCCCCTCGAAGAGGCTTATTATCTGAAATTATCTTCTTTTCAAGGTGGTGAGTACTTATTCTGAAGTTTTTCTATGCTATATTGATATTTGGTTCTTAACATATGGTATTAGAGCTCAAGGTCTTGGGGTTTCGCTGCTACATCTGAGACATCTTGGCATTTTTGCTATAACGTTTTTACTACAACGTTTCAGAAAAAACAGCTTGGAGGATATTTAGTAGACGGGTCAAGGTACGTTGGGTTAAAATTTAAGCTCCTGAGGCCTTATACTGTCGAAGATACAGCATGTGCAAGATAAGGTTATGGAATCATCTTGAACTGAGTCATTGCGGAATTTTCGCTATAAAACAATTTCTGTAACGTTTCAGACCCTGAACTCCAGAGGATATTCACAAAAATTAGTAAGGTATCCGTGGTAAAACATTTAGCTTCTGGGTCCTCTTAAATTTGTAGATACACCCTATGGAAGATAGGGTATCTGACTAGTCCTATTGACTAGTCTAAAGAAGGTGTTCCAGGTAAAACAATCATAACTTATTCCTAGAGTATCCAAATTGAGTGGGACCAGTTTCATTGGATAGTGGACAGTCTGTAGTATTTTGGGTACGAGTTTCAGAATTTTATATCAATTATTTGGTGTGGGGCACGCTATACAAGTGATATCTCCTGGAAAGGACAAAAATCAGCAAGTTGTGGGGAAGTTACCGTAAATTCCACTTGGCACATCCAATTTTGATCAGACATGTGGCATTGCAGAGAAGAAATATCACAGAACTACATAAAAGAAAGTTTTATACCCAGAAGGGCCTAAACTTGAGAGATACAACAGAAGAAAGATTGTCTAGCAGAACCACCTCAAAATCAAGGTTCAAAAGTGATACTTGGCCAACATGCCACCCAAAAAGGGAACTTCTACACCAAATAAGCCTCCAGACAATCCTACTTGGAATCTTGATGAAGGTGAAGAAATGCGTAGGGACATAAATGAATTACAAAAGAAGATAGTAACAAAAGATGAACTACAAGAGATGGAAGCTAAGTTGGAGGCAAATATGGATGATTTAAAAGAGGAGATCATGGAAGTATTGAAAAATTTCGTAACAGAGAAGACACCTGAAAGTGAAAATGCATCCCATGAAATTCATGATGAGGACACAAGTTAGGTGAATCAAGAATGGAGAAACTCCAACTTTGGGTTGAAGACCAACCACGTTCCTAAGATCGATATGAGGAAGGTTGATGGCAAGGACCCAATCACATGGATACTTCAGATGGAGCAATTCTTTGATCTACATAATGTGCCACATACACAAAAGGTACGAATTGCTTCTTTATATTTAGAACCCAATCAATTTGTATGGTATCGATGGCTTTGTTCTGGCAAATCACTCGTCACTTGGACAATTTTCATGGAAGAAATGATAGCACACTATGAGGATACAAGGAGCAATACCTTCTTTAGTCAATTGATAATTCTCAAGCAAAAGAGTTCAGTTACCGAGCACATTGAGAACTTCCAAAGATTGAATATAAAGGTAACAGATATTCCAGATGAGCACTTGATTGATGTATTCATAGGAACTTTAAAGGATAACTTCAACATGAGGTTCGCCTTTGGGAACCCAAATCATTAGAGAATGCATTTAAGGTGGCAAGAAATGTTGAAACTGAAAGTAAAAATATGGCTATCGCTACTAGAAGGACCAATCCTAACATCTATAGAGAGAACAATGCTCCTTCTTCTAAAACACCTCAACCTACAAGGTTGACATCTCAACAATTAGAAGAAAGAAAAGCAAAAGGTTTATGCTTTAATTGTGACAACAAGTATAGTAAGGGACATAAGTGTGGTGAGAAGAAATTATTCTACATAGATTGTGAAGAGGAAGAAGAACAAGAACGAGAACAAGAACCATCTCAAGATGAAAACGTAGAAGCAATTTCGTCTGAAGAGATGACTCCCACGATATTGTGTAATGCATTGGTTGGAATTAGCACTCCTCAAACCCTCAAGATCGAAGGATACATCAAAAAAAAAAAGGTAATAGTCCTAATTGATTATGGCAGTACTCATAGTTTCATTCACTATAAATTAGCCAAAGCTCTCAATTGCTTTGTATATCCAGCGCCAAAGTTTCAAGTAATGATTGCAGATGAAAGAACTATCAATTGCTCAAGAAAATGCAATAAGATCAATCTTACTATGGGGGAATATGTATTGAATAGTCCAATGATTGCTATACCCATGGGTGGTGCGGATGTTGTACTAGGAATCCAATGGTTACAATCATTAGGAACAGTGGCTTTTAATTTTCAAGAACTTTTCATGAAATTTTCATTGGAAGGAAAAGAAATTGAGTTAAGAGGTATCACAGGGAAACCCGGTAAGGTGATAAGCTCTAATGGCATGACACAATTATTGAAAAAGGGGCATCAAGGCGTTATTGCACAACTATGCTCACTAGATGTTCAAACATCTAAGCCATCTATTCCTCGAGATCTTCAAGGGATCATTGATAAGCATTCCAAAGTATTTGAAGATATCCCCAAAGGTCTTCCATGCACTTGAAATCATGATCATGAAATTCACCTAATTCCTGGGAGTGTTCCTCCTAACATCAGACCATACAGATACCCTTACGCCCAGAAGAGTGAAATTGAGCGCATGGTTGAAGAAATGTTAAGAGGCTGGCATTATTAGACCTAGCCAAAGTTCTTACTATGCACCAATGGTATTCAAGAAAGATAGCTCATGGCGTATGTGTCCAGATTATAGAGAGCTCAACAAGATCACTATTAAAGATAAGTTTCCCATTCCCGTCATTAATGAATTGTTAGATGAAGTACATGGCGCAATCTATTTCACAAAATTGGATCATTGTTCAGGGTATCATCAAATTAGAATGAAGGAAGAAGATATCCCAAAAACAACATTCCGAACTCATGAAGGCCATTATTAATTTTTGGTCATGCCTTTTGGCCTTACAAATGCACCTTCCACATTCCAAGGGTCGATGAATTCCATTTTCAATCCCTTCCTTCGAAAATTTGTGTTAGTATTTTTTGATGATATACTAATCTATAGCAAGTCTTGGGAGGATCATGTGCGACATGTTGACAAAGTGCTACAACTACTAAAGGAGCAACAACTATATGCCAAACCATCCAAATGTTTCTTTGGAGTGAAGGAGGTAGAGTATTTGGGTCATATTGTATCCCATGAAGGTGTCAAGGTAGACCCTAACAAGATTAAGGCCATGATGGACTGGCCGATTCCCAAAACATTGAAGAATCTTAGAGGAGTTTTGGGTTTGACAGGTTACTACCGCAAGTTTGCTCGGCACTATGGAAGAATAGAAGCACCTTTAACGGCACTAACTAAGAAGGATGCATTTTCATGGAATCCAGAGGCAACTAAAGCTTTTGAACAACCTAAAGAGGTGATGTGCAAAGCTCCTGTCTTGACCACTCCAGACTTCACAAAAACCTTTATTGTGGAATGTGATGCCACGGGAAATGGAATTGGTGTTGTCATAATGCAAGAAGGAAGGCCCCTGGCTTTTGAAAGTCATCCACTCAAGGGAAAGGACTTACACAAACCCATTTATGAGAAGGAAATGATGGCAATACTACATGCATTGAAGAAATGGCGTCCTCACCTAATAGGTACGTACTTCAAGGTCAAAACAGATCATGATAGTCTTAAATACTGCTTGGAACAAAGACGATCTTCAGAAGAACAACAAAAATGGGTAACCAAGATATTGGGTTATGATTTGGAAATCGTTTATAAAAAGGGGAAGCAAAATGTTGTGGAAAATGGACTCTCGAGAAAGGATGAAGATGTTGAGGCCTTTCTCTGTGCTATCTCAATCATCCAACCTGATTGGATAATAGAAGCAAGGGATGAATGGAAGAATGATGAAAAAGTGTGAACTCTCATTCAAAAGTTGCAGCAGGATTCCAGTGCATCAAATACATTTAGATGGAAAAATGATTCACTATGGTACAAAGATCACTTATATTTGTGTAAGAACTCCCAGCTCAAACAAAAGGTAACTATTGGAATTGCACACCTCTCCAATAGGAGGGCACTCGGGATTTTTGAAAACCTACCATAGAGTCAAGAAAGATTTTTTTTGGGGATGGCCTTAAAATTGATATTCAAAGGTTTGTGGCAGAATGTTTGGTTTGCCAACAAAATAAGGTGGAAACAATTAAGACCCCAGGTCTTTTACAACCATTAGCCATCCTAAGGCAGCGCTGGGAAGAGGTTTCCATGGATTTCATCACAGGGTTACCGAAGTCTGAAGGAAAGAGTGTCATCATGGTGATTGTTGATAGACTGACCAAGTACGCACACTTTTGTGCACTCTCTCATCCCTTCAAAGCTAGTACAGTTTCCACCGCATT
>ML833383.1:35944-49313 GCA_009831015.1 Picea engelmannii
CATGTATGGGTTCATCATGGCTTGCCTACTTCTATTGTTAGTGACAGGGATTCCAGATTTGTGGGGAATTTTTGGTCCAATTTATGGAAGATGATGGACACCAAGCTGAAAAAGAGTATTGCTTTCCATCCGCAAATAGATGGCCAAACAGAAGTAGTGAAAAGAACCATTGTACATCTTTTGAGAGGTTATTGCAGCAAGCATCCCAAGCTTTGGGATGAGCATTTGCATTACATTCAGCATGCCTACAACCGTGCCAAGCACTCTTCTACAAATACTTCACCTTTCAAAGCTTGTTTTGGGTATTTGCCTAAATCACCTTTAGATTTATTCTTGAGAAAGATGTGGCCATTGATGGTCATAGTGACATTGGCAAAGCTCGCATGTTCATTGAAAGAATTCAGCTCATACACCAGCAAGTGCAGGAACAGCTTGTAAAAAGTCAAGGCAAATACAAGGAGAGGCATGATAAGCACAGAATTGATCTTAAGTTTCAAGAAGGGGACGAGGTATGGCTGCCTATTAGTAAAGAAAGAATGCAAGGAGAAGGTAAAAAACTGAAGCCTATTCGTTATGGTCCATTCAAGATCCTTAAACAAGTTGGAAATAATGTTTTTCAATTAGATTTTCCTTCATACATGCAAATGTATTCCATTATGAATGTGGAAAATTTACGTGTGTATGAGCCTCCTTTAATTTCTTATTATGAAAGTGACATTCAGCTACCTTCCATAGAAGATTTCTCGCCAGAATTTTTGGATGAGTTGAAAGAGGATGTTATTCTTGACAGAGGACACGCACTTCAAGGAGGAGAAATGTTGATTATGTTCGGGTTGGTCTTAAAGGCAGCAAACCGAGTAAGGCAAAGTGGATTGAATTGGAAAAGGTGAGGGACTTGTACCCTCATCTTCTTAGCAGGTAATTGAAGGCTTTTGGGGTCCAAAAGCTTCCCAATTGGGAGGTGTGATCAGGAGATCATGTCCTAAGTGGAGAAAATGCTCAAAAGTGAAATTGCTCAGAAATGGTTGAAGTTGGAACAACTGGATAGGTCTCGTCGATACGATCATGTTGCCGCGAACGACACACAAAAACGACTCTGCATGTGAAAGTTATCCAAGTCAGAATATCTCTTATTTCATTAAAAAACAAAAAACAAAAGAAAAAAACTATATAATGAAATAAAATAAAATAAAAACCAAAAACATATATACATATGGGTTTTTTAAAACAAAAACTTTTGTGGGCGCGGAGGCCGCCACATGGCATTAATTTAAAAAACCCTTTTGAACGCGCAACAAAAAGCAACAACAGGATTCGACTGTGGGTCTTTACCAAGAGAGCCCCGAGTACTAACCACACGGGCTAGTGGTGGTACTTACAATGGAAAGGGCGCTTTTTGTTTAAACATTGGACACATGTTAGGAGGGGCGGTAAAAAGGGGACCAACCCCTAAGGACCAGCCCCCTTTATGCACAGAACCACGAGCCATAACCTTGGATTTAACCCCGTTGGTTGCGGAATGGTTATACGCGGCTTAACTGCATGGATTGCCACCGTTTGCGTTCACATGGTATGGTGTAACCGTTATGTGCCACGGATTACTAACGTGGTTGCCAAACCATTGAAATCGACGGGTTAGTCGGAGACCATGTGACCACGAATCAACATTTAAGTTGAATGCTAACGGTTGGTGCGTTTTGGGTGGAGTCCGCCTCTTTTGGCGCGTTTTGCTAATTTTAGCTAGACTAACTCCCGCTACTCCTATTTTGGTGGAGTTTTTTGGGGAAAAGAGGAGGGAGTTAGTTTTTGGGATAACTTTTGCTACAGGAAACCATTCTTCACGAAATTTTGGTCGATTTTGGGTATTCTGAGCCTTCTGGAGCGAATGGAACAGGTTGCAGAGCCAACAGAGATGTCTTTCAGCCATTTTCAGGGCAGAGGAGCTTGAGGAGCCATCAGGGCCTTGGGGGAAGAGGAGTTGTATTGGAGCAGCTTTCACTGTTTTAGGTGATATCAGAGTCATTTTCAGTTTCTGTCTGTACTCTGAATTTGTTTCCTCAGCAGGTTTGGCCTGTTTGTTGGCCTTTTTCTCATTGTAACACCATTTTGAGCATTAATAGATCAAGGACATGCCCATTGGGAGCCTTGGACCCGGCAGATGTAGCCCAGGAGGGGTGAACTGCCTCAACATGTGTTGTGTGTTTATGATGAATTTTATTGTGTTGTGTTAGACAGATTTGAAATACTGAATCAGAAAACAAAACAATACTCCCTCACACAAAAAAATTAAATCTTGAAGATAGAATACTTTGCACATTTAATTTTTATGGAAATGAATACTTTGCACAGCAATACAAATATTTTCATTTTCAGATCATTAATTTCTATGCTCCAATCTTAAATTCATACAATTACCAACCCACAAGTTTTAGAATACAAAGGTTGCATTTTTTTATTTTTTTTGTATAGTGTTGAAACACTTAAAATACCCTAAGTCTATTGAAATAAACACCTTAATTTCTACTTTCTTTATGTGACGCCTTGGGTGCTAGACACCACTACCAAAAATCCTAAATTGGGGGTCCCATTTTTAAATTTTAATATTAAAAGTTTAAGTTAATGAATGTAAAATATAAACATGTAAGTTAAATATAAACATTAACATTAATAACTAGATATTAAAAGTTAAATAAATATTCCAATTATCAGCAAATATAAGCATCGAGTGAGGGTAGGCGGTGAATTTTAGGTGTAAGGGTAGGCAATGAATTTTAAGTGTGTAGGTAGGTGGTGATGATTCCCAACACCACCCCCTTCCTTGCATGCCCAAAATACAACAAAAAAGTTTGAAAAAATGCTCAAAATTTTGAGAAGAGACAAGCCATGTAGGAGTAGTTTGCAGACCAAATCCACAAATTATTTTTGCAAAGAATATTGGCAAGCAAGGAGTAATGTGGAAAGGATTTCAAGTAAGCCTCATGCATGATGTCAGATATTCCCTAGATCAACAATTTTTTAAGAGAGTGAATCAATATAAGACAATTTTTTACTTTTTCAAACATTCATCAACCATAAGAAAACAATCACATATTAACTGCAAAACATGGAATACAATATTTACATGGAAACCCTTTCGAGAGAAAACCACGAAAGTTTTCTTTAAAATTCTTTGTAGGCACCAACCTACTATTACAAATATTTGTAGGCACTAACCAACTAGAGACACCAATCCCCACTGGTACAAATACCGGTAGGCTCCAACCCCCACTTACAAATCTTTGTAGACACCAATCTATTAGAGACACAAATCCCCACCGCTAAGCACCAACTTATCAAGAGACACTGATCTCTTTCAGATCTTCGTAGACACCAATATACTTGAGACACCAATCTCTTTCAGATATTCATAGAGACCAATCTACTGGAGACACAAATCCCCACAACTAAGCACCAACTTAAAAAGAGACACAAGTATCTTATAGATCTTTGTAAACAACAATCCCCACCACTAAGCATTGACTTCGAAAGAGACACCAATATCTGACCTGCATCAACCTTCACCAAGCCTACTTGTTATTTTTTCCTTCACTGAGTCTGCTCGTTGCTTCTGCCTTTACCAGGTCTACTCACTACTTCTGTCTTCACCAAGTCTGCTCACTACTTCTGCCTTTACTAGCGCTGACCAAAATTTGAATTTCCAAATGGAAACTTTCCCAAAGCTTGCTAATTTGGGCCTCTTCCCAAGAACGCACTTGTACAACAAGCCACGTATCCAATTTCAAAAATCCTATTCTGAAACTTTTACCTACAATGCTTATGTATGTCTCCTCTGTTTCTGCAAAATCCCAAAGTCTGAAACATCCCAAAAAACAAGTTATAGCAAAAGTATCAAGTTGACTCATTTGAAACTAATTTCAAGAGAATTCAAGAACCATAACTTCCACAGAGCACATCTATGAAATTATAGTGAACCAACATATGATATTTTTACCATGTGTACACAAATATCTCTCCTCTCTCTCGGAAAAATATCAGTGTCTAAAACATCCTAGAAAATAAGTTACAACAAAAGTGTCAAGATGACCTATTTGAAACTAATTTCAGGAGCATTCAACAACCCTAACTTCCACAGGGAATATCTCCAAAAGTATAGAGAACCAACCTTTGATATGTTTACCACATGTACACCATTAATATCTCTCCTATGTCTCTGCAAACACTTTGGGTCTAAAACATCCCAAAAAATAAGTTATAGCAAAAGTGCCAAGATGACATGTTTGAAATTGATTTCAGGAGCATTTATGAACCCTAACTTCCATAGGGCACCAACATCTAAATGTTTTACCACATGTATACAAAGATCTCTCTTCTGTCTCTGCAAAATATCAGGGTCTAAAAAATCTCCAAAAATACGTTCTAGCTAAAGTGCCAAGCCAACCTATTTGAAACTGATTTAAAGAGCATTCAATAACTCCAAATTCCATAAGGGCATATCTCTGAAAGTATATTGAACCAACATCTAAGAGTTTTACCCAAATCCTTCACCGCAAATGAATTCATTAATTTCTTCTTAAGCACATTTATATTCTGCATATTAAACCCTTCAACAAGCATGTCATCTACCTACAATAGCAAGATAATATAACTTTCATCTTCTAGCCTTTTAAAATAAACACAGTGATCAAAATGACATATATTATAACCGTTTTTGTCATAAACCTGCCAAACTTCAAATACCACTTCCTTGGAGCTTGTTTTTGGCCATACAAGCTCTTCTTCAACCTGCGTACCAAATTCTCATTTCCTTTGACATCACACCCCAGTGGTTGCTAAATATAAATCTCTTCCTCCAAATCCCCATGGAGAATCGTTGTTTTTACATATAAATATTCAAGTTGCAAATCTTCTACTTCCACAAGACTTAAAATAGTCCTAATTGAAGGCATCTTAACAACAAAAGAAAATATTTCATCAAAATCTATACCTTTCTTTTGTACAAACCCCTTTACAGCAAGTCTAGCCTTGTACCGGTTTTTTTCCTCCATCTTCTTCCTTCAACCTGTAAACCCATTTATTCTACAATGCTTATTTTCCTACAAGAAAGTGAAACAAGTCCCATGTTTGGTTATTTACTAAGGAGTCCATTTCATCTTTCATGCCTTGCTCTCACTTCTCTTTAGTTTCTACCTGCATTATCTCTTCATAACTTTTTGGTTCACCAGAATCGGTCAACAATAAATAATACAATGAAGGAGAGTATCGTTCAAGGGATCTATTAAACCTAGTATATCTTCTAACAACACTTACAAGAGCTTGAAGTACATGTTGTTCATGTTGTTGTACATTTTAATTTTCTGGTACCTTTGGAATTTCTTTTTCAGTGATCTCATCAAGCACTGTGTATTCTGGTTTTTCTTTTTCCTGTTTCTTTCCCTACAAATGATCTTTGTACATGACCTTCTAATTGAGTATGACATCTCCACTCCTAATGATTTTCTGATTTTCTCTCTACGAATCCCATGGTATGAATAGTAATCATCAAAATCCTTGCTACAATATTAAACTTCGTTGTCTGATCTGAGACCCTTCAACATTTTTCGTGTCTCATTCTCAACCAAAGATTTCCATTTCTTAAAAGTATCAAAAACATCAGATTTTTGTCGAATGCAATAAACTCAAGTTTTTTTAGTTGCATCATCAATAAAAGTAACACAATAACGAGATCCACCAAGAGATGATCCCTGAGTTGGTCCCCATACATATGTATGCACAAGATCTAACCTTTCACTTTTCTTTTCCTTCCTGACTCTGAGAAATTTGACTCTTTTGTTTTCCATAAACACAATGCTCATAGAAATCCAAGTCAACTTCTCTAAGATTTGGCAACAAATTCCTTTTGTTTAGTATCTGCATCCCCTTCTTACTCATGTGTCCAAGACTATGATGCCACAATGGTGTATCCACTCATGTAGAAGCTAAAGAGATGGAAGAGATAGTATTAACAATACATAAATACAATGTACCTACCTTCTCTCCTTTTACTATCATCTGTGATCCTTTGGTGACCTTTCACACCTTATTTGTAAATGTAGATATACAACCTTCACTTGCCAAATTCCGTGTTGAAATTAGATTTTTTTCTCACATCTGGAACATGTCTCACTTCTTTCAATGACCATTGGTTTCCATTATTTTTCCTTATTCGTACCTTACCCATTCCAACAATTTTGCATGGTGCATCATCACCCAAATGAACCTGTCCAAAATCACCTTGAAAATAATCTAGAAAATGTTTCCTATTAGGTGTGGCATGAAATGAAGCCCATGAATCTACTACCCAAGACTCAAAAATATTATCTACAAAAAGAATCAAAGCATCTTGTGACACATCACATGTTACATTTGCTTCCTGATTCTTCTCATGTTGTCCATCTTTTTGTTTATTTGGAGCTATGCAGTTTTTCTTCAGATGTCCCTTCTTCCCACAATTCCAACACTCTATATTTCCCAATATGGATTTGGATCTTCCCTTCCTAGAATTCCCACGGTTCTCTAAGTCCTTTCCTCTATCCTCTTGTCTTCCTCTGTTCTCCACGGTCAACGCATTACCTGATGTCTCGCCTGTGCTTTTCCGTCACATTTCCTCGCTAAGGATAACACCAACAACATCATCAAATTTTAGAGTATTTGAACCAGGGACAGAGTTACTTACAACCATGACCAAGCCATTCCAGGTTTTTGGAAATGAGCACAGGATTAGAAAAGCCCTGCCTCATCATCAGAGTCCACTTTTACAGAACTTCGCTGATTAGTAATTGTATTAAATTCATTTAAATGATCTGCAACAGACCCACCTTCTAACATCTTCATATTAAATAATTGCTTCAATAGAAATACCTTATTGGATGTTGAGGGTTTTTCATACAGTTTAGTCAATGCGTCCATAAGCTCCTTAGTTGTTTTTTCTTTTCAAATATTGAAATCCACCGATGTTTCCAAGCTCAGTCGTATCGTTCCTAGTGCTTTTTTGTCAAGAATCTCCCATTCTTCATCGTTCATGGTCATCAGTTTCTTTTCTATTCCACCCAATGGTAGGAATAGATCCTTCTAATATAAATAATATTTCATCTACATCTTCCATAACTGGTAGCTTTGGCCGTTAAATTTATCGACCCTAAACTTTCCATCTTACTCCATTGCTCCTACTCGAACAAGAAACCCTCGTTTCCCGCGAGTTACCTTTTCTCTATGATACCAGTTGTTAGAAAAACAATATCGTGGAGCAATAAAATAAGACAAATGTGGAAATAAAACACATAATATACACAATACAATAGAGACACATATATACGTGGCTCACCCAGTGTGGGCTATGTCCACCAGAGAAATTGTCAGGCCTTCCTTTTTATTATCCAGTAAAATGAAGGGATACAACCTAAAGCATGTCCGTTGTAACTTCCTCTTCTTTCTCTCACAATCTCATCTCTTAGAATACAATATTCACACACATACACAGCCGTAATACAATTCCTCCATAAAAGAGGGTTGATTTCTAGGGCAAAAAAACTTAACATAACTTTTATCGTCAGATCTACGACCTTATAATGAACAGTCCAGATTGAATACCAAATCACAATATTTTACAAGAAATTTTTCCCAAAAAACATTTCGCTCGGGGGCTCCGCCCCAGAACCTCCAGATAGGGTCCCCATGCCCCCCAGCCGAGAGGGTAGGTCCCCCAGACGCCCTTCATTCGAGGGCCATCCCCTGAACCCCCCGCAGAAGGGGTCTAGGCATATCTGAATATAAATCAAGAAGATAATCAAGCTCCACAACCAACACAGCCACATGTGTGCCACATGTCAATCTATGATTGAACCACCTGTGAGTATGATCTTCCCAGTCAGCTGCCAATAATTGTGTCACATCAGCCTGTATTGTCACTTGTGCCACGTCAGCATGACATGTGTCACCCTCTGGTGGTGCCACATGGCACCCTCATTTTGTCTAGTTTGACCAAACTTTCACTGCTCATAACTTTTGCATACGAGCTTCATTTGACTTGTCGTTTGCATCGTTGGAAAGATGAAACATGGTCTCATTTTGAGCATTTATAGATCCCCTGGGACCTCTATGAGCATTCTAGATCCTCGTGGACCTATGTGAGCATTCGTTAGATCCTCCTAGATCAAAAAGGAATTTAGGAACAATTTTTCAATTCCATGTTTCCAAGAATCAAAATATGGCAATAAAAAAGAAGGCAACTATGGCAGTGAAAAAGAAAATTGCCCTTAACATGTGAAAAAGAACACTACCCTCAATAAGAAGCTAGGAATGGTGCACAAATTCCACACACACCAGAATATGCGATCTTGGGATCTTATGTCAACATTGACTATGGGATAATGAAAAGAGTAGTGTTAATTTAGTATCCTGGAAAGCAATGAAAAATGTATATTTCATATTCAAGGAAAGATATGGTTTATTTTCTACAGTTACATTCATGCAAGTATACCACCAAAAATGACTGGAAATTCCACTAAAGGGAAATGCAAGTAAGAACTTTATGTAAAGATTACTTGGTGGGATCATACCATAATTGTACTCACCTAAATGGTAACACAAAATTTCATTACGAATGACTAAGAGAGACATTCGACAAGGTTGGAGAATGAAGAAGACAGTGCTAACCAATCCAAGGGTAAGAATCTAAGGGACTCGGGTAACATTAACACTTTTTAACATCTTCCAACACTCCATTCAAGGTCGAAGCAAAGATTGAGCAATCATCATACACTGGTTAAGACATTGAAATACTCAATAACCAATTGAAACAATTAGATGTATATTTCAATGTATAAAATAAAAGAAACATAAAAGATTTTGTTTTATCATTTGAAAATGTCTAGACATGATTTGATATAAAGGGAGAGCTATGTAAATGTTTGGTAATTCAATAAGAATCCCATGGTGACTAAGTGAGTGAACTTCAGAGTTTTTGAAATCAAAGTTATATCCTATACATTACAAGGGGGAACTACTTATCAGGTGGAAATACTACTACAAAGAACAAGGGCAAGGTATTCAAAAATACATGTCCAAATTTTGGAAGAAATCTATCATATAGGTAGTCTCACTGGAGGAACCTAAGTTCGTAATAATGTACCTTGGATACCCATGTCGTGTGTCGAACCTTGAAGATGATCCAGGCATCCAACAATTTCTTTAACTCCTTTTGAATATGAGGCTCAAGAGTAGGAAAAACGTTTCTAAGTTTTTGTTGAAAGGGTTTGATACCTTCTTTGATGGGAATGATATGTTGTATAATACGAGGTCATATGTCTTCAGATACTCATGAGTCCATGCAAAAACTTCCTTGTATTTCTTGAAAAATTTAGTGAAAGTATTATTTTCAGCTTCTAAACAACAAGTGCCTAAGTTGATGAACTTTTGTTGTTCCAGAGTGCCTAGATTCACTAAGAATTGTGCCATTGTGGAATTGTTTGTCTTGGGATTTTCTATTGTTTTGAATTTAGACTACAAATAAAATAGCTTTTCAAGAGTGAATACACTTCTTAGGATGCAATTAGTTTTGATCTTATTCATTTCATCCCGACACTTCTAAAGGTCGTGTTGATGTTCTTCATCATCTATCACAGAGCCTTGGAACATGTCAGGTTGGATAGAAAGTTGAATATTTGAGACTCATCATCGAATACTCTCCAATCCATGACATTGTCGGGTATAGAAGGCCTGGAAACCATTTCAACAAGGAATCCATTATTCAAAGGGGTAAATCTAGACACTGCATTAGCTAAGGTGTCAGCAGAAACATTTTGAGATCAAGGAATAGAAGTGATATTATATGCATCAAAAGAACTAATAAGCTTTCATAACTATTGTTGATAACTCTTAAGATGAGGGGACAGTGAGTGTATTGAATTCTTTACCTGTCTAACAATGATTTATGAATCACCAAAAACATTTAAACAATGTACCTTCAGATCAATAGCTTTTTTCAAACCTTGAACCAAGGCTTGATATTCTACGATGTTATTGGTGCATTTGAATTCTAATTGACAGGCTATCAGAATCTTGTGTTTCCTTAGGTCAATCAATATGCAACTTGCCATGCTTTCCTCTTGAGATCTAGAACCATCAAAAAACAAAGTCCAAATCTCAATTCCTACGACTAAGTTAGTGAGGTTAGAGCTAGTTGTTTCTACTATTATACAATCATTTTCATCAATACATGTCCAGTGAATGAGTTTGGATTGTTCATCTGATTGAAATGATGATGGTTGTGATGCATAACAAGCATGATCATTTTTGAAAAAACAATTTCCCAAAACTTTATGTGCAAAGTTGATGTGTTTGTTTTTACCTTCGAGTTTTTTCATAGTGTGTTTCATATGAGCTTCATTGTCTACCTTATCGGGTTCGTCCTTCCTTTATAAGGTAGCCATAGATGAGACGAGTCAGTCAAGAACTAACCTTGTAGTTTCACAAACCAGTACCTGCTCAAAAACAAGCCATGGGATTCTGGAATGTATGTGACTATAATATCAATCCCCTGATGAACTCTAAGATATGAAGCTCATCTAATCATTACATCTTTAAGTTCACCCATGAATTTAACATCAAATATGTCTAACTAAATAATCCTTGTGGTGCTTTTTCCAAGTACAACATTTATCTTTGGCATACAAAATAAGGCATGACATTGGAAGAAGCACTAGAATCTGTTAAACAATTATGCACGTTGAAATTGATAATCTCAAATGTAAGGAAGAAAGGTGGAACCTAAGATCTAGAATGTGATCATATGCTTGCTACATTTATTGTGGATTTCACTTCAGTTTTGTCTTCTATTTTACTTTCAAGATTTTTAGAAGTGTTGTCTGTTATTTTTGTTTTTTTTCTGCTGAGAGGGTGGAGATTTGAAGGTGTTAATGATCCGATCTCTCTGCTGAGGAAAAGCACAAATGTCGAATAATGAGATATTTACCTTTGTTTTCTTTAGGTCTTCTATGAAGTTGTAATCTAGAGAGTGATGGACATAACTTCCTATATTCTTGGCTAGTTGTGAACTGTTCGGAGTAGTGCTTGCCTGTGAGGGGTTTCTTTGTTTCTATGAAGTGTTAGGTGGAGTGATCTTTCTGAGAGAAGTGACAATTTTAGTAAGGGATAGGAGTGTTTGTCACAATCCCTTTACTACATAGATTGTAATCTTTTGTAACAACTTTAGTGGTCTAGGTGTTACCTACTGATATTTATTCTACCTTTTCGTTCTCAGAATCCAAACATCAGTCCCACAAGAAAAGGGCAGAATCCTCAGTCTTGTCTCCCTCCTCGACAATTTCTTCCATGGTCGTTTCTTGAGGCATGAGTAAGCAATGCTTGAGAAGTTTCGACTTGGAAGGTAAAGTTTTCAGTCGATTGACGATCAACCGACATCTCTCCTTAGAGCTTCTTCAACTTCACCTCTAGGTCGTCCTTCTTCTTCCATCAGAATATTTCAACATGTCCAAGCTTTCCACAGTTCAGACCTGTTTTTTTCTTTCAATCTCTCTGTGGGGATGTCGACTTATCAGTCTTCTCTTTAGTTTTTTAGTCAAGACATTATTGTGTACATAGAGGAGCATAAGAACATCATATTTCCTTGGAATTTATTTTTTCTTTTCCCTTGAGAAAGTGAGCTTGATGTTTGCTACTAAGCTTTCTTTCATCAAGCAACCTATGTTGATCATTAATCAATAAGTCACAGAAAATATCAAAGGTATAATCCTTACCATATTCTTTGTGTGTTTTCCAATTGGTCCGGATCGTGGAACAGAACACGTCGAAGGGTGTTCTCAAATTCATCACGACCAAC
Source organism: Picea engelmannii (assembly GCA_009831015.1). Classification (NCBI taxonomy): domain Eukaryota; kingdom Viridiplantae; phylum Streptophyta; class Pinopsida; order Pinales; family Pinaceae; genus Picea; species Picea engelmannii. The sequence continues at coordinate 47,820 of ML833383.1, forward strand.
TCGATGAGTTATCCATCTGTCTCCTAATAATTCTTCCCACATTCGCCCAATTTCAACTGCAATTCCTTAACACGTGCCATATAGTCCTCAATCATTTCAAAGGAATGTAGATCAAGGGAGATCAACTCTTTCTCCATTTGCATAATTTGGCTTTCATTGATTTTGTTGAACAAAGACTTCAACTTCTTCCAAACTTCATGAGGAAAATTGATCTTGCTTGTATAAAAGTGAATTCCCTGAAAGATATAAGTCGCGATGACCCCGACAACCTCATAATTCTTCCCGTCAATGATAAAATTTACTTGGTCATGTTGCAGATATTGAATCGTGGCCTTTGTATATTACAAGAGCCCTTTGTTGTTCATCAAAGTCTCCATATCAAGTGCTCAAACAACATAATTGAGCTCATTCATAACAATAAGATCAATCTTGGAATCCATCTTCGATATCTGACAGATCTGATATTCCAAGCAGGTTACAGTCAACAAATTAGCAGCTTAGAGTCTATCATTATAAGATCTAACTCAACAATATTTATACACAACATACGAGGTCACAACTAGTTGCTTTGCTACCATATTGGGGATTGGGTGTAAAATTTAACGAAACAATCACAGAATATGCAGAATGAGCAAAGAGAATAAACTTCAAAGGAGATCGATGGTGTCTAAAGACATCGTTACAGCACTTAAGCACAGTGCATTGTGATCAGAACATCACAATGCATCATTGAGCACACAACACACTATTAGATCGACCCATAGGGTCCTTTATTTATAGTTTTTGGATCCAACCAATTTCCTTAAAATCATGAAGATCTGTCCACATAGAAACGTCGATGGTTGGAACCGATCTCAACAAATCTGTGATGTTTCGTCGGCTAGCCAACTTATCAAGTCGGTCTGACCATCCAATCATCAAACAACCAACTGCTCGGTTGGTCGATCTATCGTCCGACTATCTTTGACCGCTAGCCGATTATCTGACCGACTATCTAATCAACCACCCAACCGATTATCTTCAGTTGTTGGTTGACAGACTGATCCACTATCTCCAGCTACTAGTCGATTGACCAACTGACTGTCTCCAAAAAGAGTGGAATGAACCATGAGAACTTGAGGTTCCAACATTTAAGTTATTAATATTTTCTATTAAAGAATGTAGTGATAAATTATGTATTTATAACATAACTAAAAGCCTATTAGGTTATTAATATTTTATAATAAAGAATGTAGTGATAAATTGTTTATTTATAATATAACTAACATCCTATTATGATTTTAGTTAGAATTCCATTCACATGTATAAAATAGAAAAGGTTTGAGTTTATAACATAAAATAACCGAGACTATTTGTTCAAGAAAACATGGTTATAAAGGGTTTTTTCACTATTTATTGTGACCTTTGTGTCTTTTAATCCTAGAACATTATGGGTTGTTTTGGTGGCTACTTCAATATAGGAGTTTTCTTCGAATCGCACATTTATGATTTCCA
>ML833383.1:49363-67295 GCA_009831015.1 Picea engelmannii
CTTTTCTCGATGTTTTAAACCTCAATTGAGTTCATCTTTATGATATAATAATGTTGATCATATTGTTTATCATTCCCTAAGAAAGTAATATCTTTCGAAATGTTATTTCTATTATCAAACATGGTGGAAATCAAAGCACCAAGATCATTATGGTTTTCATAAATCAAGAACCTTGAAGAGTAATTATATTATCAAACTACGTAAAGGTGTGGTTTATATTAAGCATATGGAACATTTCAAAAAAATGTTATTCATTCACAACTTCCTTTATATCATATATTTAACATTTTTTTTTCATCCCAAGGTGTTCTCAAGTTAGTCTAATCGCTAGTCTCACTGTGGAGGTCATGACAATTGACACCAATTTTAGTAATATTCAATTGGTTTTTAAGCTGAGTGTTAGAAAAACAATCTTGACCAACCAAATCAATATTTTGATAAAATCTATGTCATAATTCAACTTCTTCTTATTAATGATTTCATTGTTATTCCATGTTTTATTTTTTAACTTCATAGGGTTGTAAGTTTTAATATTATTAATTGTATCGCCATCATTTATGTTCAAAGAGTTTATCCAAAAGTCACAATCTTTGACCTAACCTCTCTTAGGGTGCAATGTCTACTATTAATACTAGAAGCAATGATTGGGGTCTATTCTTGCTCAATTTTTGAGAAATTTATTTTTATATTCTAGATAATTAATCATGAATTTAGACTCCACAAGAGTATAATCAACTTCAATTAAGAGAAGGGAGTAAGGGGTATTGCATTTAATTTTAAAATTACAGGTTATAAAGTGCTTTTAGATTTGCTCAATTTTATTGTAAATCTCAACAGAGACACCGCATGCCCAAACTTCAAAACCATATAAAATAAATGGAATTACTATTGTGTTGAAGAGGTTTTTCAACAATCCAAAGTTCACCATTTCTACAATTATTTTGTAGAAACTATAATAAACTTCCTCACTACCTATGATTCTCTTATCATTGTTGTGGTCCTAGTGTACATGGCAATTAAAATTAATGTCAAAGTATTTGTAAGATTAGACCTCTTCAAGGGTGTTATCACCATACAAAATTAGAGGATAAATTATTCTCTTAGATTTAATTATCATTATTTTGATTTTGTCAATATTAATGGTAAAATCATAGTTTTGCAAAAATGCAAGAAAACTTTAAGTTGCTTATGGAAATCATCAATATCTCTTGAAAGAAGAGAGAAATATCATTAGTGTATAAGAGAAGGGTGAAAATGACACTTACAATGTCAATACTAATGAACCCCTCCTAAAAGTTGCTCAATTTTATCAATATAGACACCAATGGGTAGGAGAATGGGGGTACCCTTTCTTAATACTAACATTATAATTAGTGCCCATTTACCACTCTCTATTACATTTCATCTTCAAAGTGACCTCTTCATAGGGCTTAATCAGTGCACTACGAAGCTCATGGGGATACTTACTTCTTCTGATCCTTTCCATAGCTTGTCTTTAGGCACAATGTCAAAGTATTTTCTAAAGTCAACAAAACTACAAATGGGATCTTTGTTTGTCTATAATCATTGACAATAACACTTAAGGGTAACAGGTTGTTAAGTCATAGCATGTTGATTCCTAAATTTAGCTTGTTCACATATCACGCTAGGCATCAATTTTTTGTTTCAAATTGAGAAACATGTGTATCATTCAAGATCCTTCATATTCCCATCTTTAAACATGCAATATAAAATCGATTGAGGTTGGAATCCAGCTTAACTAAGGAAACTTCCTCTCAAGGAAGCCCTCAACAATTCCATGTCAAGATCCTAAGTTTTCTTAATCCTTATTTGTTTCTTTGAAATTTATCCTTTATAACTACTTTCTATTCCTTACTACCAATTTGGCAAATTTCCTAGAATCTTTGACTTTGACTTCTTTCTTAATTCAACCTAGTCTTCTTAGACGAGGTCTTTACTTATGAAAAGTCTATCCTTATAAATTAGAAACATCTTCATCAATTATCTCTATTTAGGGCTCGTTTATAACATTATTGTAGTTGTGCTTGAGTTCAATAAGCTTGTTCATTTCCTCACTAATTAGTTGGCTATCAATGTTTGGCTTCGAGATTGGCAAAGAACAAATTATGCTCTAAAGCTACTTAATTTTGACGTTAACAATAACATCCATGAGAGTGATATGATTGGATTTAAAAGGTTGGTTTTTGGCTTCTTCTAAGTATTTCTTTAATATTTGTACCTTAGTTTCAATAATTCTTCTTGTTTTTCATGTTTGTTAATACTTGGTATTGTGTATATAAAATATTTTATTTTGTAAATAAATTTATACATATAATCTATTTTTATTTATTTTTTATGGTTTTTGTCACCAAATATTAGAAGTTCAATTATGGGTTTTTTAAATATTTCATTTTATTATAAAAAAACAATTATGTTAAATAAAAACTATCATATGTATTTTTTTTATAGGTTTTGTCACCAAATATTAGAAAGTTCCGTTATGGGTTTTTTAAATATTTCATTTTATTATAAAAAAAATTATGTTAAATAAAAACTATCATATAAAACTAAGGTGAATAGTATTCTCTAAATTATATCCAAGCTTAATTACACCAGGTAGATTAGGTTGTTTTCCATCAATGTTACAACCATTGTATGTAAGTCTATGAATCAAATATGTTTGTTTTTAAAAAACCCATTTGTGAAGTCTTCTCCATGCATTCTAATTCCCATGTGCAACCCTCATACGTGGGTAGGTGCCATAAACCCAACGTTGTTATGTTTTAGTGCAAAACATTTTTTTGTTTAATCATTGGATGCATCATAGATATGTTTTATTTTCAACACATAATTTGTAGCAGTGTGTCATTTTTGCTAGCATGTGAAGTTCAAAGTTTTATGGTACATTATTTATATTTTTTTGCATTTTAGCAAATACTAGCAATATTTTGACAAGTATGGTTGTTATAACAAGTTTCATACATTAACAAGAATATTTATCTTTTTTCCCATAACTTATGAAAAATATATCTATCTGATAAGATATGATTGATTGATTTGTTTAATAGGCAGATTAGAAGAGCATTAAATAATGAATTCTTAGTTACAAACTTAGCCCATATGAAATAATAGTTAGAAATGTGTCAATTGTAATTTTCATTTTTTTTTTATAAAATTTTTAGTTACAAACTTAGCCCATATGAAATAATAGTTAGAAATGTGTTAATTGCAATTTTCATTTTTTTATATAAAATCTTAATTTTAAGAAAAAATTAAAATTTATAACATGGCAAATATAAAAGAAGAGAAAAAACAAAAGATATTTAAAATAATTTAGATTCTTCTACATAAGATAGTAGATCTAAAGCATCGAAGCATTTTGTTACTAATTAAAATAAGACGTTACCTCAAGTAGTATGTAAAAGGCATATACAAATGAAATAGATGTGTAGTTGGATCTAGAAGATGAACATGTTTCTTGGAATAAAGAAAATGTTAAACTCAATAGAGCAATCATATACCAGTGGAAACTTCCAACTAGATGGAGATACTTACTTTGAAGTTCTATTTAGAGAATTTTCTTTCCTCGTTAATGAATCTTTCAAATGGTTTCTAATAATAATTAAGAATTTCTTTCTCCATTTTGATTATCTTTTCACATATATGTTTATATAAATAAATAAGTGTTGAAACTATATTGGGATCCATATGACACCCTTGAGAATCCCCAATAAATTAAAAATTAAGTTCATTTTCCCTAAGCTAGGAATAGCCCCAAAATAGTAGGGAATACATACGAAAATTTCGTATGATGTGCATATTGATGAGAGACAACTTGTTCAATTAAATGATTAGAAGAGACCTGGAAGAGCTACTCCACCCTCCAACTTTGGGGACAAGGATTTCTAAGAGAGAGGAGAATGTTATGTACCTAAAACAATATTGATAGTATGGCTATGATTAGGTACCCAATGTACAAGCACAAGATATAGAACTTGAAATACAAGAGGCTTCCTAGCATTGCATCAAATTTTTATCTAAGTCATTTGTGGCATAAGAGTGGGTGGCATAAATATGTTAATTTTTAACTAAACCATTAGATAATAGAAGACGAGGCCACTATAAGATATTGATACCATTAAAAATATTCACGTCTAAATTAAAAGAGAAATTGGAGCAATAAATAAACAAAGAATAAAAGAAAATTATATACTATAAATATATCACTAACTCCAAAAGCTAGAAGATCGAAAGCATCTTTCTACTATAGCTAGCTTAAAGAAGAAAATCAACATTGCTAAAATAAGAACGAACTCTCACGAGATTCATAGTAATTCAAACTCGACGTTGGACAAATCCTAAGACGCCGTGGGATGAAATAAACTGACATTTATGTGATAGTAAGATGGTTTAGGAGGAAACGCACTATTTTAGAATGTCATTCATATTCCCCATTTAGATCTTAATTTCAAAATAGTTGTAACAGTGTCAATCTTCATAACTTGTTAACCCATCAAAACTATGTTGATTTAGGAAAGCTTCTCTCCAATCTTTTCAATCATAGGAACAAAAAGTTAAATCAAACCAATCAATGCCTTATCATTTTTTCTTAAGGTTCGATAGACCAAAGTTGGTCTCAATGGACGATAATCATTGTCATCAACAACATTTGCATTGTGCATGTATATCCATTTACATGGGATAATTTATAATCAAATATCATAAGTTATGATCCAACGCCTAACAAATATTGTAGTTTAATCCTAATTGTTTTTAGATAATATCAGTTTAATCCTAATTATTGCATCAAGAGGTCCATCCTATAGCTCAATATGGGAGAGACTGTAGCATTAATTCGTCTATGACGCTCAAGTCAACTTAAAAATAAAATAAAATAAAAATACTTTCAACTCCACTTTATAATAATAAGTTAAAATAAGGCGATGATCAAGGGAAGGGGGGAAGATAGTCGAAAACCCTAGTTCCATTCTTGACGCGAACCACTGCATGACTGAACCAGGACACGCCGCAGCAAACCACATGCCAAGATCAGGCATAGACAGTCATCTGGTCTGATTCGTCAGTATGAACATAGAAGAGGGGGGGAAACCCCCCTCGTACAACAATGTTACGATTAACGATCGATCGAGCACAAGGGCAAAACGACCATCGTTTGAGTCGCCACAGCAGATACGCGAACAGCTCCTCGCCAGAGAACAAGGACTCAGCAAGGAAATGGAGACGGAAGCCAGCACGTCCCATCCAAAAGCACCTCGTGGGTGGGAGCCTGGCAAATGCATCCCACAAACAAAAAAAACCCCGAGATACATCATAAGCTCAACAAGAGTGGGGGAACATACCCAGTTCATGCAAGAGCACGCCCTCATTGGCAAATTTCTGGGACTATGGCCATCCGAACGGGATCTAAACAGATGGATAAAACACTGGTGGAACCCCAAAGATGACTATGAGGTTCAACTCAGCGCTAAAGGCTTCTTCACAATCATTATGTACAACCCAGAAGACCGAGATCAAATCTTTGAGAACGGCCCATGTTTCTACAACTCGGCAGGGCTATTCCTAAGATTCTGGATAGAATGCTTCAGCCCAGACAAGGAGGACTTCACAATGGCACCTGTCTGGATCCACCTCTATTCCTTGCCGCAGGAGTTCTGGCTAGAGCAGATTCTCATGGGAATAGGTAATACAGTGGGTCACTATGTTAAAACCTCAGAAGCCACAAAGCAAAGAAAATACACCTCATACACCCGAATATGTGTTTATATGAATATATCTAAAGCTCTACCAGGGGCAGTAATGCTGGAATATCAGGATGAAGACTGGAAACAAGCGCTGGACTACGAACATATCCCTTTCCGTTGCAAGAAATGTCATGAACATGGTCACCTGTTCAGAGACTACCCCCTGAATAAACAAGCTATCAAAGCCAGCGATACCACATAGAAAGATGGCTTCACCACTGTCACGGCCAGAAAGAAAAACCCTCCCAGAAGGCAGATCCCCGACCCCAAGCCTAAGATCTCAACCAAAAACTCTTACGAGATACTGAACCAGCTACCGGAAGAAGAAGAAATCCAAGATCCACACAAAGAGTCGCAACAGGGGCAAAGAACATAACCAAACCCTTTCCTCCTCTGGCCCAAACTGGGAAATCTACCCAAAAGAGAGAGGAGACGGAAATGGCGACATCTTAATGCAAATGGATGCTCGAGATTTAGCAGGTATTGACCTTGAGAAACTTGAGGAAGCCCTTAATCAAAAGGATCTGCAAGCCCTCCCTGAAGAGCAACTCCGAAAGGTACACGAGGTCTTTCTCGACTCAACAGCGAGATCCACGGCACGCTTAGGCATAGCCACAGAATCAGGTTCAAGCTCAAAAAAGATACCATGAGAGAACAAAAGAAGGGAGCGCAAACCGGTGCATCAACTAATCAAGGTAGCAGGCAATTTCATGATCAACTCAGGATAGATTCACAAGCTCTCGAAGGGATACCTCCACCCAACTCCACCCTCATTATGATGAAGATCATCACTTGGAACATTAGAGGACTCAATGGCAGATCCAAACAAAGGATCCTCCGAGACTGCATCAAGGTAGAAGACCCAGATATTCTAATGTTACAAGAAACGAAATGTGCAGGGACAGAAGCTGAAACCATCTTCCAGCGCATCTGGAGAGGATGCGACTTTGTTCTAACAGACTCCTCAAGGGCCTCAGGGGGTCTGGCCATACTTTGGAACACGCGCAACTCTACTCTCAATAGATCTTTCTCCACAATAGGCACCATAACAGCCCACTTTGAAGTCACAGGCTCGAATCAGGGGGGGACCATCACCAATGTCTATGGACCCCAAAGTCAACAGGAAAAAGATAAATTTATGGAGCGGATAGCTCTCATCAAATCATTGGCAACCACACCTAACTGGATCATAGGAGGCGATTTCAACATGATCCTGTCGTTGGAGGAAAAACCCGGCAGGAGCAAAAGGCTAGAACAAGACAGTGGTAAGTTCAAAACCCTTATTGAACATCTAAAGTTAGTAGATATAGAGAACAACAATGGTACTTTCACTTGGTCCAACCGTAGATCAGGAAACCAACATGTAGCCTGTCGACTAGACCGCTTCCTTGTGGCCGAGGAACTGATTGAAAAGGACCTTTCCATGGAAAGTCTCATTCTCCCTAAAGCTGGATCGGACCACTGGCCAATAGCCTTCCATCTAGAAACAGAGGCAATACCCAAATATAAACCCTTTCGATTTGGGAAATTCTGGCTCACACACCCAGACTTTCATCAGCTTGCAAAAACATGGTGGGCTCAGGCAGAAATAGATCATGGTACTAGCATGTACAGATTCCAGCAACAGCTCAAAAACTTCAAGCAATCGCTAAAGCACTGGAATAAAAACACCTTCGGAAACATATTCCAAAGCATGCAGGAAATAGAGAACAATCTAATGGAGATACAAAAAACTTTCATTTCAGGAACTCGAACTGTTGAACTAATGGAAGAGGAAGAGAAGCCACAAGCGCAACTAGAAGAAAGGAGAAAGCAAGAGGAAATTTTATGGAGGCAGAAGTCCAAGGTACAATGGCTCAAAGAGGGGGAAAAGAACACAAAATTCTTCCACAGAACCAATGTACACCGCCGACACATCAACATAATTACTCATCTGGAGGAGGGACAGGGCAATCCAATCAGAGAACATACCCAAATAGAAGCAGAGCTTAATAGGTACTACCATGATCTCCTAACGGAAACCAGGGAGGATAGAGACGCAGCCATCAGACAAGTAACCAATCACATACCCTCTTTGGTGACCCCTGAACAGAATGCAGCTTTAATGAGACATGTCACTCAGGACAAAGTGGACCAAGCAGCAAAAGCTATGCCCCCAGGAAAAGCCCCAAGCCCAGATGGATTTACTACTGACTTCTTCCATCACTGTTGGGATATAGTAAGGAAAGAGGTCTGGGAGGTAGTAGAGGAATCACGGACGTCAGGCCAAGTTCTCCCGGCCCTCAACGCAACCTTCCTCACCCTAATACCAAAAGAGAAACGGGTCACAAATCCCAAACAGTTCAGACCTATTGCTCTATGTAATGTAATTTACAAAATCATTACAAAGGTGGTTGCGAAGTGCCTCAAGCCAATCTTGCCCTTCATCATCTCCAAGGAACAAGCAGGATATGTAGAGGGCAGACAAATCATGGACAATGTTATACTAGCTCATGAGGTCATCCACTCTCTCAAGTCCACAAAAACTCCAGGTATGCTAATAAAACTTGATCTTTCAAAAGCTTTTGATAGAGTTAGCGGGCAGTACCTTCGAGCCACTTTAAATTCTTTATGTTTTGATCAACATTGGGTGAACTGGATCTTGAACCTCACCTCCTCGGCCTTCTTTTCCATCCTTGTCAACGGAGTCCCTTCCCGGCCCTTCTCACCCTCTAGAGGTATCAGACAAGGGGACCCCTTATCGCCCCTTTTATTTGTACTCATGGCGGAAGGCCTGGGACGCTACATTAAATCAACGGTCCTAGAAGGATCTCTCAAAGGCCTGCCTCTGCACAACATCCAACCGGCACCTTCACACAGTCAATTTGTTGATGACACCCTACTCATGAACTCCCCAACTGCAAGAGAGGCAAACAAGCTTAACTCCATCCTTTATGATTTCACAGAAGCATCAGGCATGACGCTTAACCTAGACAAATCCAAACTCTTCTTCTTCAATACTCCGACTGCAATCCAACTTCACATCTCCAAACTCCTGGGAATACCCAAGAGCTCCCTTCCGTCCAATTACCTAGGCATTCCTCTAACAGGAGCAACAACAAAATCCATCTCTTGGGACAGCCTCCTCCTCTCCATCTCCAACAGGCTGAACAACTGGACCTTCAAAACGCTAAACATTGCGGCCAGGCTGGTCCTGCTTAAATCGGTCCTACAAACCCTTCCCACCTACCTTTTCACTACCCTAGCAGCTCCTAAGCAAATCATCAAAGCTATAAGGAACCTCCAGCGAAACTTCCTCTGGCAAGGCCTTCAACCCAACAAGAAGTGGGCGCTTGTAGGATGGGATAAGATCTGCACACCAAAAAGCATGAGAGGCCTGGGACTCCAAGATTCAGGAAAGCTCAATCAGGTAATGGGAGCCAAAATGTGGTGGAGATGGATGAAAACACCAGATGCTCTATGGGCGCAAATCTGGAAGAAGAAATACGCTCCCTTCATGCAAGCTAACCAACTGATCAAGCACAATGCTCGAATACAAGGATCTAACATTTGGAACACAACTTGGCAAAACAGAGACCTGGTACAAAACCACGCTTTTTGGGAGATACGAAATGGAGAAAGTGCTATGTTTTGGCAAGACTCATGGCAGCAACTCAAACCTCTAAATGACCTGGAAGAGCTAAGGCCCCTTAAACAGGTTCTCAACCAAGACATTCCTCTAAGGGTGAAAGATCTCTCGAAACACGAGGAGCAAAGACTGCAGTGGCGAAAGTGGAAAACTTCTAACCAGGAATTAAGGGTTCCAAAGAACCTAAACCTGCAAGCTTGGCAACACTACGCAAGTCATCGAAAAATCCCCAGCAGAGAAAGCCCGGATATTCTTAGATGGGGGCACTCCACAACTGGCAACTTCTCAGTCAAAGAAGCCTACTACCTACAAGGCAACTACCAAAATCAGGAAAAGGAAAACATATGGAACAAGGTTTGGAACCCAGTACTCTGGCCCAAGGTGTCCACCTTCCTCTGGTTGATTGCACACAACAGAATTCTAACCTGGGACAACCTCAGAAGAAGAGGCTTCATTGGGCCCTCAATTTGCGTCTTATGCCAACAACAAGAGGAAACCAAAGAACATCTATTCAACGGATGTCACTACAGCCAGTCGATATGGGACCAGGGAGCTCAAATAATGCGCAAATCCAATCAAAACAGAAGCAACATCAGAGGCACTATTGAAAACTGGGACTCAACCACTTACAAAAACCCTCTATTGAATTATATTTGGCAACTCCTCCCGGGCTTTATTCTCTAGTAGATCTGGAAGGAACGAAATAAAAGAATCTTCCACTCCAAGGACTCCACACCAGGATTTTAACTTGGGCAAAAATTGTCACACTTATCAAGGAAACAGTTAGAAGCAATACCTGGAAACTAGAGGACTTAAATTGCAACCCGGAAGAACAATGCATTCTCCAAAGCTGGCAGCCCAGCTTGATTAATAAACTGACGAACAGGGCACCTAAACGCCAAAACAACAGTCCAACCATCTAGACCCCTCCTCCTGTAGGTTTCATAAAGATCAATTTCGATGGGGCTTCCAAAGGAAACCCAGGACCAGCTGGCTATGGAGCCACACTTAGAAACTCCATTGGAGAAATCCTCGTCCTGGCAGCGGGATATCTGGGGGAAACAACAAACAATGCAACGGAGTTAATGGGCCTATTGCAAGGTCTCGAAGTAGCAATCGATCGACATAGCCACAAGCTCATCTTGGAGGGGGACTCACAAATTGTCATTCAGCTAATCATCAAAATCCTCCACGGGGAAAACCTGCAGAAAATCTCACCCAGTTGGCTGCTAGAGGAATTCAAGGGCCTCCTAAGGGCCAACCTAAGCATCACCCCTTCTCACGTGAAGAGAGAGGCAAACAGGGTAGTGGATTGCCTGGCAAATGAAGGAGTAACAAAGGAGACAGAACATATACACTGGGAAGCACACAGCTCTTAAGACTCAAACATCTCAGAGCGGTGTCAAGCTCTTGCCAACAGGGATCTCCAACCCCCGAATGGGGTGCCACGCGGAGAGGGAAGGACACGCAGATCAAAGCCGGGTGGTGCCATAAATGCTGGCCACCAGCGCCCATCTCCTCGCCATTTATGATGGGATTAAACCCAAGCATCCTTCACCAAATGACGAGGCCTCTCACTCGCGCGAGGAGGAAGGTCGATCAGCGCATTAAGACCACAGCCTTAATGGCCAGAGATATCATTTTCCTCTTTATCAACAGCCTTGGAGGCTTTGTGATGTATTTGAAGGCTGCAGAGCCGAAGGATGAACCTTCAAGGTGCAGGAATAGAGACACCCTTTCAGCTGGTATTTCGACAATAGCTTTGTTTTTAAGCATGCCAAGAGCAAGGGGGCGGCCTCGCAGAGGCACTGCTTGGTATGCGACCGACTCACGTAGGAAGAGGCAGAAGAAATTTGAAAGAGCATTGGCTCTAGCTAGCAGGAGGAGACCCAGGAAGTCCAGAAGAATTGGAATTCCTCCCATGGCGTATGTCGAAGAGATTACTCCGGAGGAATCTATCCAGAATTACTCAGAGAACCTCCTCTTCACGGTTTCGGACAATTGGGCTCCCCACGCTTGTTTCGGAAAGGATGCCATAACCCCTGCTCCAAGAGAAGCACACGGTCCCAGGGACACTCCAGCTGAGGAATTTACACCTTGATTAGTGGAGGAAGAGATACAGGAAGGCATAGAAGGAAACATCCATATCACAACCGACGAACCTCTTGAGGAAATGGCGCAGCAGAATAGGCAGCGAGAGCACCAGGATGAGGCCGACGCACGGATGAAAGCTCCCCTCTCCTCCACTCCGCAAGACTTGCAAGACCAGCCACCATTTCTTCACCCGGAGCACCTGGAATTAATCTTCAATGTACGCAGCATGGTGGATGACCAAATTTTCAGGGCCATCCGCATCAACCAACACCTGGATATGATTTGCGTCGCCTACTCCAGCACTACCCCAAGACACCAATGCCCCACTTGTGCACAGGTCTACGCAATTCCAGTCAAACGCGGCAAGAATGAAGACGATTATGAGGACACCGATTAAAAGGTTTCCCTGCATGCTCATAGTTAGAAACTTTTTTCTTTTGTTGCAAACCAGCGCTGTAGCTCAATTAGCTTGTAGCAAAGATAGCGGTAGCGCAGTGAAGAACAGACTAATAATAAAGTTGGCCATGCGTCCTGGCTTCTTTCGGGCAGGATGGCAACCTAAACTTTTGAGTTTGAAAAGTGGCATGGAATGGCCAGTTGTCTCGGTTTCCTTTCCAGGCGAGACAGTTGGCACTTCAACAGAACTTTGTAATTTTGCAATACTAATATAACAGGACCTTCCTTTTTACTTAAAAAAAATAATAATAAGTTAAAATAAAATAAGTAATAAAACCAATCTAGATCCATCTTAACCCTAGATCTATCAAGCATCAAGACAAATCAAATATATGGAGTTGCAAAGACGCTGATACCTCTACCTTATTTTGTACAAACCTTACCTTTTCTCAACTCCTTGTTAAAAAAACATTGTCCCACCTATGCAAAAGCGAGAGGAACTTTACTTGCTTGTACCCATGTGGTACCTTTCTACATCCCGCAAAAGCATTATAATGTGGAGGCAGAGAAAACTTCCCACAAAGCTTGCCCACTCATCCCACACTCTGCATCTTGCATCGTTTATCCCCGCATTCCACATTCACAAGTTTTCGACTTAGTTTATTTTCCCAACACCCTTTGATGCCCATACGGAGGAATAGAGCACCCGCGTTTTCCCCTGCATCCACAGGTCTTCTTGCATTCTACATGGAGCACGATTTCTAATTTCAAGATAATTATGGCACATCTTTTATGCATCTTTCACATCATAAGGATGATTGTTGCTAATTAATAAGGCTTATTTTTCGCACATTCCCCCCAAGTCTTTCGCACACAAATGACAGTTACCATTAATGAATGGCATGCACCAAATGTATAATGAGGAAAGTACGAACAAATGTGATTGATTGTTAATTTAATATTATTAATGATTACCTAAGTGCCTATTGGAGAGAAAATCTAATTTATACTTGTAATCCTCGCATATACCTAAGCACATTGAAACTAAAAGAGATGGCGAACAAGAAAAGGAGCTTAACCATTTTGTGGTGATATAGTGATCTCTCTAGACCGTGAAAGAAAGGGGTTCCAATGGTTTGTAGCCTACAAGTGCCATTTTGAGATCTCACGAAAAGAGAATCTTAAAAACAATGTGTGGACATCTGGGATAGCCAAAGCCGAGTGCATTACCGAAATATTTGATATCAGAGAGTTGGAATCATGGTGTACTAGCATGTTCGATTTCAAGCACAGATTGCTCGAGGTAAAGTTAAGTGGAAAGACACATGTCCCCTTGATTCCAAATATTTTTATAAGGATGTTGCAAATTCCACTACTGGAGAAAGTCCTTAGTCTCTCTGAAAAAGATTCTTTCTTGGATGCTCAAGCTGGTGAGATGAATTTGCTCAACAATTGTCTAGTTCAACCCTCTTTTGAACCAGATAATCCCAACCATATTGACATATGCATGTTAGTCGAGCCATATAAGGAGTTCACATGGATCTTTGCATGTCTGGTGGGTCAAGACTCGACTGCCTATGTCCCCAAACATGTCCTATATATTCTTCATTTCTCTGTACAAGTGGGGTTGGTTTTACATTGAGCCCAAATTGTCTCTAATGAGATTGCCTACCAGCTTTCAAATTTCATTCTAACCAAGAGATTCTTCATAACCTCTTATTTTGTTTTCTTTCTAGTTTATTGCAACACATTTGAAGTATGCCCCCTAGGAGCAATGTCAATTTCAATGAGGACCCAATTAAGTTTTGGTATCACATGTTATGGAGACATAAGGAATCTTTTCATTTTTATGAAATTAAAGATTCCTTTGTTAAAGAATTCAGATGTATGCTTATAGGGATGGAGGCAGACAGCTCACAGAGATAGTTGTAAAATTTCTCTTCAGAAAAGGAGTATATATATTCAAGGAAAAATTTAACGACTTTTTGGTTTTTAAGGGAAACCCTTTCTCCTTCCCTGTTTTGTGTGGCAGATTTTTCGTTTGAGTTGTGTAGACAATACAAAGTGTGGTCTACTTTCTTCGAAAAAAAGAGAAAGCGACAGTTCATTCCCATGCCTTTTAAGATTGATGGTACTTTAGTGAAGAGTTCATCTAACTTGGCTGAGATGGAAAGATACTTTGATTCGTTACATATGAAGGAGCTGAAGTGCGTAAAGGTTTTGATCCAAAAGGCATTTTCACAACTCACATGGTTTCAATTTGCTACAGTTATGTTTTTACTAAGGCAGAGGAAATCACAGAGGGAGCAAATGATGACAAAGACACACACGTGGATACAAGGGTGGTTGCTACGACCAGTAAAATTGTTCCTAAAAAGAAGCAAGTCACCCACAATGATACAAACACATGACTGAGTTCAAATACTCATGCAAAGAGGGGCCCTCTCCAACAGGAAGTCGACCAACCTCAACGTAGATAAAGAGGTAGATCCACGACTAGTGTTGATGGTGGCTCTATCCATCGATCCCACAAGAGTTCCTCCTCTGGTCATTAAAATTGTGAAATTACTGCATAAGAAAGAGAGAATAATGAAGGATGTGTGGGTGATGGAGATCGAGAAGCCCCCCCTTGACATTAGTTGGAGATGGCACATATTATCACACGTGTTCCCAAGAGGAAGAGTAACACATGTGAAAGGAATACTCAAGACCCTAAGGAGTTGAAAGTTAATATAGAAGACATGGAAGTTGATGATGTTCATGAAGTTCCCACCTAGGTGACAATACAAATGGTTGAAAGTAAACTTATTGCAGAGGAATTAGGTTGTGATGTGACAACTATTTTTTAATAAGAGTATGTAACATTACACCATAGTAAATATGATAAAGGGGTGATCCAGATGGATCTTGGTGGCCATCCACCTTTTCCACTAAATCACCATTTTGAGCCTGTAGTTTTGATAAACCATGATATTCACCCTTTTGATGGCGAATGGAATGTAATGTCATCTTCATTTGTTAATTACAGGCATCATGTAATGATTTCCTAGTGGTCTTATGTACATGCCTACAGCATAGCGTTAATGCATCAGATCCCATTAGAACTCCAAAGTTAAGCGCGCTCAGGCTAGAGTAATACTGCGATGGGTGATTGCCCAGGAAGTCCTAGTGTTTTACATGCCTATGGAATTTTATAAACTTAGTCCAATTTATCCTACATGCATCATGGGAATTGTTCTCCCTTCACTCTATCATATATAATTGAGGTGAAGGAGGTCGTTTAAGCGTGCAATGGAGTGTGATGTAAATATTGTTGCGAATGAAGCGCAACCAACATCTTTTTCTTTTTAGAGATAAGCTACCCCATTCTATCAGTTTTTGTTCTGCAGTGTTTTTCTCTCTCCTGTTCATTAATAGAAATTGGGTTTCACCATATTTTTGTGTTCTTCGCATTATCTCTGTGTATTTTCCTTTTTATATATATCGGTTATATTTTTGTCTTCATGTCGTTCTCAAAATAATCTAGATCAGTGGTATCAGAGCAGGTTGCTCCTTGTCGTTTCTCAGAGTAGGTCCCCGATGAGGTTAGGGTATAGAGAGTTAGGTCTCGAGCTAGTTTTGCTTGAGGACAACTGTTCTCGCCAGCCCAAGCGACCTCCCATGGCAGAATAAAAGAGAGATGACAAAGCAAGACATCCTTCCAATACGTTGCTCGAGGAAGCCTTCGTGCAACAGAGGAACGAGATGATGGACAACTTTGCTCAGATTCTTCGAAGACTACCGATGGCAACGATTGAGGCATCTTCGACAAGAATCCATTTCGCAAGTGCAACACCCTTCAAGGTACAAGTCAATTTTGATATCCCCTTATTTGAAAGCCAGATAAGATGCAAATGCTCTAGAAAAATGGTTGAATCTGCTAGAAGGTTATTACTCTGTCCAAAAAAATTCCGACAGTGAAAAGATCACCTTTGCGTTCCTTAAATCCCTTTCCCATGTGAGAGCTTGGTGGCAAGGTTATTGGGAGAGATACACAGCGGATGAATCTAAACTATTTGGGGGAGAACCCACTTGGGTGGCCTTTGTAGATGCCCTAAAGGAGGAGTTCTATCATGTCAGACACTATGATGACCAATACATGAGATGGACAACTCTGCATCAGAAAAGAGACTAGATGATGTCGAAGTACACCAACATCTTTCATACCTTGCGCTCAAAGCTGGGTATCAAAGACTCCAAGCGACACCTGGTTTTGAAGTATCGCAGTGGTCTACACAGGTACATCCAAACAGAGATGGATTTATTGGACATCTCCTCATTGGGAGTTGCTTATCGATATGCAGTCAAAATTGAGCAAAAATTCAAGTAGCAGAGTAAGTGGGAGAATAATGGCAAAGGAAAATCTAACTCACGTAATGAAGGACAAAGCAAAGAAGGCCAACCTCAAGAGAGTCGAACCTAGATGCAGACAAAGAAGGGTAACAAGAAGTCTAAGAAAGACAACGAAAAGTGGTGTGAGTTCCACAATAGCCCTTGGCACAACACTGATGAATGTCGCTCAATACAAACATTGGTGGCCGAGATCAAAGACAAGGAGTCGAACCCTGACTTGGACCATGATTCAGAAAATAATAAAAAGAGACAGATCATTGATGCAGAACCCACTGCTACTGTCGCAACTGCAACAATCCAACTAGAAGAGGATCTTGAGGAGGGGGAGCAACTCTTCCATTCACAAATGTGGGTGAAGAGGACCCCACTGCATTTTATTGTTGATAGTGGAAGCCAAAAAAACATCATCTCAGCAGAGGTTGTCAAGCAATTGGATTTGCCAACAACACCACACCCACAACCATACAACATCGAGTGGCTTCGCCAGGGTCAAGATCTTCGTGCCAGCCAACAGTGTCGCTTGTCCTATGACATCAAGCCCTTCAAGGATGAGGTATTGTGTGATGTTGCCCCATTGGAAGTCTGTGATGTTCTATTAGGTCAGCCATATATGTGGAGGCATCAGTCTATTTATGAGTCTCGACCCCGTAGCGTCATTGTTACTCTGGGGGGTCAACTATAGAGGATACCAAAGGTAGTTCTAACCATTGTCCCACCAAAACAATGCCACAAAGTAATCTCTCATACTGCAAAGTTTAGCCTCTTCACAATCCCATTAGAAGGTGAATAAAAGGACACTGCAACTGATGCATTCTCAGCCCAAGACCTTTCTATCCAATAGAAGCAGATCAACAAGATTGTAGAACAGTACCAAGATGTTATTGCTGCACCTACGAGGGTGCCTCCTCACTGCCCAGTCAAGCAAGGTTATAACATAACCCTTCATAGTATTCATGTTTCATCTTCACCGACAAAGTCCTCCCACACTCAAGTAGATCATGCAGCTAGATTGGTTGAACAGATCCAACCCCTCCAGCGACAGGTTCATGACAGCCTTCAACAAGCTAAGCAGGATAGCTTCTTCAGCAAGGAAAGCAACGCACCAAGCTTCAGATTTAGCAGAAGTCTCCCCATCTCCCATAGGAACTTGACCCAATGGGGAACATTGATTCCTAAGGGGGGAGGAATGATCCAGATGGATCTCGATGGTCATACACCTTTTCCACTAAATCACCATTTTGAGCCTGTGGTTTTGATAAACCATGATATTCACCCTTTTGATGGGGAATGGAATGTAATGTCATCTTCATTTGTTAATTACAAACATCGTGTAATGATTTCCTAGTCGTCTTATGTACATGCCTACAACATAGCGTTAATGCATCAGATTGTTGATTAAGGTTGGTTGTCATTGATGTCAACCCTTGAAGAAAGACCCGTAGCACAAAGGTTTGGGTAATGGACCCTATATTGTTTGATGTAAATATGACTCGTTATTGTTTTTTCATTATTGATAAGAAGTAAATATGAATGAACTCCAAAGTGGTCCCCTTATGGTGAAAGCCCTCACGGGAAGACGCTTTGTAGAGTAAGAGAACCCATGCTTAATTGTGGAATAATGAGATGAAGGAAAGTGAATTTGTCAAGGAAAATATCCTAG
>ML833383.1:78511-89440 GCA_009831015.1 Picea engelmannii
ACGAGTACAAGGGGGTGGTGGGTATTAAAATCCTTTGCATGTGGATTGATTATGCTTGGATAGTTTTGATGATTTCATTGTTGATAACATCCTCATTTGCCAAATGATAGCATAGAATCACCAATGGTCACTATTGCTTTAACTTTTCAGTCTTCTTTTCGATCTTGCACACAAACGATTGAAACTTTGTAATAAAGTTATAGCTTCAACTTGGTTGTTCATTATCTCTCCCAATCACTAGGCATACATCAATTGTTGTAATCCTCCAAAATTGTACATAACCCTTCACACCTATCGCCACATCAATTGTTATTATTCTCCAAAATTGTAAACAACCCTCCACACCTACCACCACATAAGTTTAGGTCATACATGCTCACATATATGTGAGCAGGGAATAAGGTAACATTTCGCTTTTGATTTTGATGAACATTTCTTTTACAACTTTATTAACTTTATTTACAAGATTCTAAAAATTCTTAAAAAAGCTCCAACCATACATGAAAATTCTTGAAGGCTCACATATATGTGAGCAGGCTCACATACAACTATTAAAGGTTTTGAAACAAATTACATAAAATATTTGATTGTTAAATATTTATTAATTCAATTTAAAATTTTATAATATTTTAATATGATTTTTACTTTTTTTTTTTAATTATCTTAAATAAATGAATCTACTTAATCAAATTTTTTATTCTAATACATTAATTAACTAATAAATAGTTTATTAAGAGATACTAATTTAATTAACTAATACATATATGTGAGCATGCTCACATATATATGAGTAGGCAATAAGGTAACATTTAACTTTTGATTTTGATGAACATTTCTTTTACAACTTTATTAACTTTATTTACAAGATTCTAAAAATTCTTACAAAAGCTCCAACCATACATGAAAATTCTTAAAGGCTTGAGATTCTAAAAATTCTTAAAAGTGCTCCAACCATACATAAAAATTCTTAAAAAGCTTCAAAGTGTTATTATCTTTTTGCTTTGTTCATTTAAATATGAAATAATTTTTCGATATTCAATTAAATTTGTTTAATTTTATAACAATACATGAGGTTAAGATGTAAACAAAAATAAATATGAGTTGAGATATAAACAACAAAAATAAATATGAGTTGAGATATAGGTAAGAAATTGAAAAAAAAAAAAAAAAATAAGATAAAAGGTATGGGTAACCAAATAAATTAAAAAAGCTAAAAAAATAAAATAAAATATAACAAATTATCGGAGGCTTAACATAAAGCTTTTAATAAGTTGAACGACCTAATAGAAAATATTATTAAAATCTGTTTCGAGTTTTTGAATTTAACAATTAAGTAAATAATAAAATTATAATTAAAATGTTTTGAAAATTATTTTTATTATTAAAATGAGAAGCATAACATTTAGAATATGAAAATAGAGTAATATTTTATAAAGTAAAAATAAAATAATAATTACGATAATATTTTTCTTTAATATTTTTTTAAAATAAGTGAACTAAAATAAAACAAAAAACAAATATTATTTATAAAATTTTAAATATATATTAAAAACACATTAAATTAGTATCCCTTAATAAACTATTTAGTAGTTAATTAATGTATTAGAATAAAAAATTTGATTAAGTAGATTCATTTATTTAAGATAATTAAAAAAAAAAAGTAAAAATCATATTAAAATATTATAAAAATTTAAATTGAATTAATAAATATTTAACAATCAAATATTTTATGTAATTTTTTTCAAAACCTTTAATAGAAGTTGTAAATGAAACTTCAAAGAAACATAACACATACCATGTATGTATCCATTATGATGATTATATTTTTAAAGTTAGAGTTATCTTGGCTACTTACAGAGACAATGAAATTATTTATCTCTAGAGTTGATATGTGTAAATAAATGTATATTTCGACAAAAAAAAAATGATAGTGATAATGATGATGATGATGTTTTTGTTCATTAAGATCAACATTAGTCCATCAAACCTTAACAAAGAAAAGAACTAATTATGTTGTTATTATGTGTATGCTAGTTACCAACAATTTATACAAAGCTTGCAAAGTTGAGAGAGAGAGAGAGAGAGAGAGAGAGAGAGAGAGAGAGAGAGAGAATTGTACTAACCAAATGAGAGAATGAAAAAATACATGTGATATATGCTACATGGTTGAACTAATGCACCGTAGTAGTGATCTAGAGAGATGTGAACACCCACTGACAAACTCTGGAGTGAATTGCCACCTAGTTCTAGTTTTTTTTTGTAAATAAAAATTGTATTTCCTTAAATAATATTCATATCAATACATATGGATAAAATTGCCACCTGTTCTGCCATACATATGGAAACCAAAACATGTGACCTGCGATAACAAGCATTCAAGTTTTTGTTAACGTTTGAGAAAAACTGGAAAACAAAACTCTAACTATGGCCACTATGAACATTGATACATAGCAACAGAAAATAAAACTAAACAGTAGGCAAACCCGTGTTGCCATCGTCACTAGGAGAGCGTGGCTGCGTAGGATTGAATATATAAGGTTGGCAACATGTCGAGCATCTACGCTTGATAGGCTCGCCTGAAAGAGAATCAAACATAGCATTTAGGCTACGATTGAGGGTATCTTGGCGATGAAGTTGGTCGGCCATATCCAGTCTCATGTCGAAGATCAGTTGCAGATGTTCTTTCGAGAAACTGCAAGTGCTGGGCGTCTCTGGCTCAGAGGTTGAAACGGGTTGAGGCGCAACGACAAGTTGTGTTGTCACCATAATCCTTTCCTCGTGCCAGTTGGAGGGCTCTCTTCTTCAACCTGACAGCCTACCACATCTGACGTAGAGTCGACTCGTGGAGGTAGTCATCCAGAATTGTGAGGGGGGTCCTAAAGGTCTAAGGCAAAGAACATGAGAGAATCGGGAGGTACTTGAGGAGGAGCCAGAGGAATCTCTTCCTCGACATAAGCCATGGGACTGTCCTCGTCCACCCAATTTTGATCAGACAAGGGGGAAATCTCCAAGGAAGGACCAACAGGGCTTGTGGATGGGGTGGGAGGCGAAATTAGAGCTGAGGAGGGACTAGGTCGGCGATGTTGAGCCACAAAACTGTAATAGGCCAACCCACATTTCGGTTTTCCTCTTTCACGCGACATTGGAAAGGCAGGGACAAAAATGACATCTCGAAGGGGAGGAGAACGCAAGAAGGGGGAAAAACCAGGAGGGGAGAGGAGAACAAGCAATCAAACCGGATCGAAATGGCAATAGCCATGCCTTACCTCCATTAAAGGAGTTGAAATGACAAGAAAAAGCTCCATAAAGACCGAATTGACGACTCTTACCCTTCGCGTACCTACTCTGTGAGGCCTCGACATTCGTTGTGGGTGCTCCATTAAAACTTCCACCTTACGCAGTGCATTACCATCCTTCCCATTGAATGCTACACATACTGATGAAATGGCGAGGAAGGATGGCAGTGGGGAGTGTCCACTGCTCCCGTCGCATGTGTGCCAGATGTCACCCCATCTGGGGGGCCACCTAGTCCTAGTTTTTATTTATTTATTTTTTAGTTTAGTTTTTATTTAATAATTTAATTCTATATTATTGTAACTAGGGGAATCGGTAACAACGACAATATCGTACTCGTGTGACATGGGGTCGAATCCTGTCGGCTGCCTTATAACCCCTAGGGAGAAACGCACAGCCCACAAGCATGCCCTCCGAGTAAATCAGGGTGAGAATCAACCTTGAGACCTCTTTTTACATATTTCCTTCCATTTACACGACACTTGTCAATCGGTCTACACCCCTGCGGGCCACCTAGTCCTAGTTAACTAGCCATGAAGTGATCAATTAACTGGCTAATCACAAGTGGAGTGAGGAGAGAGTCATGCATGCACGTGTGGCGCCTTCTTGGTGATGATCCCAAGGGAAGTGCACCCTCATGGTGATGATCCCGAGGTGAGCATGCAACACTTGGTGATAATATTGAGGTTCCCATGCAAGACTCTACTCCACCAGTCTATCTGAAGTGTAACTGAGTAATGACTGAAGAGGATGTGGCTCCCTCATCTAGGGGAGAATATCTTTGACCACGGGCACCCTTAACATAAACTAATCAACCTAGGAAAATAAATACTAGGTGGATGTGTAATATCTCCAACACCCCCCTGAACACTACTAGGGAGTAAATGAAGAATGGATCCTGGTAAGAAGCTATGTTAGGTACCTATTTTACAATGCATCTAATCAATGAACACTAAAAAAGAGGAAAGAGGGAAAAAGTCATGGGAAACCCCCCCCGCAAAGTACAATGTTGAAAAAGAGCGAGAGTTGCTATGTAGTTGTGTCCTTCACTCCAAGATAATCACACATAAAGTGGAATTTTCGCTCAGTAAAAGTTTTGGTGAAGATGTCGATAATTTTTTCAGAGGAAGGATAATACTGCAAATCGATGATCTCGTCATGCGCCAACTCTCTGATGTAATGCATGTGGATCTCAAATTGTTTTGTTCTCTATCGTTGCACTGGGTCTCTACAAAATTTCAGTTTGCTTTGATTGTTGCACTCGATGATAGCCAAACGATGGAACTAGATATCGAGCTTAGTGAGGAAGTTTTGTAGCAAAAGTTCTTGAATGGTAATGTTGACCGCTCCTTTGTACTCAACGTATGTTGATGATAAAGAAATTGTTGATTGATTTTTACTCAACCAATAGATGGGGTCAGATCCCAAACTAAAAAAGTGGAATTTCTGCTCAGTAAAAGTTTTGGTGAAGATGTCGGTAATTTGTTCAGAGGAAGGATAGTACTGTAAGTTGATGATCTCGTCACGAGCCAACTCTCTGATGTAATGCATGTGGATCTCAAAGTGTTTTGTTCTCTATCGTTGCGCGCTTTGATCGTTGCACTAGATGACAGTCGGATGGTGGAACTGGATACCAAGCTCAGTGAGGAAGTTCCGTAGCCAAAGTGCTTGAATGGTAATGTTGATCGCTCCTTTGTACTCATCCTCTATTGATGATAAAACAATTGTTGATTGCATTTTACTTGACCAACAGATGGGGCCAGATCCCAAACTAAGAATGTACTCGGAGGTGGACTTGAGATCTATGCTATCGCTAACCTAATCTGAATCCGCAAATCCCATGAGATCCAATGTACAACCTCCTATATAGTGAATCCCATGATTGGTGGTATCCTAAACATATATGAGGATGCGCTTGACATCTTTCCAGTGAAGCTCATGCGGCTCTTGCATGTACCTCGAAACTGCGCCTACTGTATACGAGAGATATGGATGGGAGTGAGTGAGGTAAATAAGTCTCCCCACTAGTTGTCGATAATTAGTGTTGTCCACCAATCGTGTATACCTGCCATCCTCGAGCCTTCCCCCACACAAGAAGGGCGTGGTTGTAGACTTGCAATCGATCATGTCGAATCTAACCAAGAGTTCCTTTACATACTTAGTTTGAGACAAATTGATGCCTTAAGCATCCTGGTTGATCTCAAGACCAAGGAAAAATTGGATAGGACCCATATCGATCATTGAGAACATGTCATGCAAAATGTATTTGACTGCAACAATTGGTGAAGTCGAACTACCTGTGATCAAGAGGTCATCTACATATAGCACTAAGATGAACAAAGAGTCAGAAGTCGTCAACATATAAAAATTGGGATCTGATTTAAATCTAATGAAGAAGTGAGAGTAAATAAGAGTCCATTTTAGCATACCATGCCCTAGGAGCCTGCTTGAGGCCATAAAGTATCTTTTTCAGTTTACATACTAGAGATGAGTTCTGTATGTACCCTCGAGGCTGCTCCATGTAGATATCTTTTGAGAGATCCCCATGAAAAAAGACATTCTTCACATCCATCTGGTGAGATTCCCATCCCTTGGCTGCTGCAATGGCAAGAGCCAACTGAATGGAGCCCATCTTTGCTATTGGAGCAAATGTCTAGTCATAATCAATATCATGGACTTGCTAAAATCCTTTGGCAACCAATCTTGCCTTGTACCTTCTCACATGTCCATCTACTGCCTTCTTGGTCCTGTGGACCCATTTACATTTGACAAGCTTCTGATCTGAAGGAAGTAGAACAAAATCCCAAGTCTGGTTCTTGATGAGGGAGTTATACTCCTCGGTCATAGCTGCTTCCCAGAAGGGATTCCCTTCAGCCTATGCATAGGTCTGAGAGTCTGAAGTTGGAACCATGTAGCAATGGATGGGAATTACCAATTCTGTAGCTATAAGTGCATGTGGTGGCTCCTCAAAATGGGATCTTTTCCTCCTCAGATACACAAGATTTCCCACAAGGTCACCTACTACCTATAGGGTGGACTGAGCCCATTTGGGCATCTAATGTGGATCATCATTTGCATGCTAAATATATTTTGAATCTGATTTGGAAATTAGATCTGAAATATGATCTGAATGGGAGCAAGCATCATCTCAAATTTCTGGTACAAGAGGAGGTGTAGAAGTCTTTGCATGTGGCTCTTGATATGCATACATGGGACTTTCCTCAAATTGGACACTCCTCTCAATGATGAGATTTCCCATTAAGGGATCTATCCACCTGTAACTCTTCTAACCTTCGGGATATCCAACGAAGATGCATGTTGTGCTCTGAGGATCTATTGCCTTCCTCTTTTTAGAGAGTACACGGGCCCATGCGCGTGATCCAAAGATTCAGAAGAGGGTGACTTCTAGTTTGATGATGCTCCAGGCCTCAAAGGTGTCCTATCCTTCACAGACTCGTGAGACCTATTTTTTTATGTAATTATCATAGTTAAATGCTTTAGACCAAAGCTTGGAGGGAATGGACCTTGCATGCAACATGCAATTGGCCATCTCTTTGAGAGATTGGTTCTTTCTCTCAGCTACCCCGTTCTACTGAGGAGTGTATGAAGATTCATGTTGTAAATGTATTCCTGCCTTATCACAAATATGTTGTACATTATTGTTTACATACTCCCCGCATTATCTATGCGAAGGATCTTGATCATGTTCCTGGATTGTGTCCTTGCATGCTCTTTGAGAGATCGGTTCTTCCTCTCAGCTACCCCGTTCTATTGCAGAGTGAATGAAATTGTATGTTGTAACTACATTCCTGCCTTATCACAAATATGTTGTACTCGTTCTATTACAGAGTATGAAATTGTATGTTGTAATTGTATTCTTGCCTTATCACAAATATGTTGTCCCCGTTCTATTACGGAGTGTATGAAATTGTATGTTGTAACTGTATTCTTGCCTTATCCCAAATATGTTGTACATTCTTGTTTACATACTCCCCCCATTATCTATGCGGAGGATCTTGATCATGTTCTTGGATTGTATCTCTGCATTCTCTTTGAAATCTTTTAGATATTAACAAAACTTCTGACTTCTATCTGAGAAAATATACCAAAGTGTGCCTTCAATAATCATCAATGAATGTCGAGTCATACCTCACCTTGTTGATGGAAGGATGAGGAAAAGGACCCATGAGGTCACCGTGGACAAGCTCCAAGGGAGAGGATACCCTCCAAGCCTTCCCTTTCTATAATTTCTCGAGGATATTTTCCAAGAGCGCATCCTTGACAAACTCCTTTAGAAAAATGTATATCGATAAATCCATTGACCATCCCATATTTGCTGAGTTGTTGCATGTACTTGAAATTTAAATGACCAAATTTCTCGTGCCAGAGTCTACTATCATCATTGGCATGAATTAGTAGTAATGCAAAATCAGATTTAGCATAAACTTAGAAAAAGTGTACAATCAAGACACGTGATTTACCTCACCAATAACAATATTGGCGTTGTCATGCATGCCATATTATGGTCACGTAATTCGGTGTGAATTCCACCCTTTTTCCTGTGCTTGTATGTGCTATATGATACACAAAGAGTAGATTCACATAGAGTTTTGGAACATGCAAGACATTCTTGAAACTTCCATGTTGGAGATCTTCTCTCCCTTTCTAATGAACTCCATTGGAGTATCATCACCCATGAGAATGGGAGGACCCATGCATGTAGTTAATGATGATACGACATCTTTTGTGGCTGCCATGTGATGGGATGCTCCTTAATCCATGATCCATGCATCGAGAGAAGAATGAATAGTAATCAAAGCATGATAATTACCTCTATTTTTGGGGGCTTTGTCTCCTTAGCTTCTTTTTGGCATTCTCAGGAATGCAATCCCAAAGGTTGTTTTGATGGAGTGTTTGCGCCATGAGGTCTATTGTCTTCTTCATGGAAGATGATCGAGGATGGTATCCGCGATTGCGTTAACCACACTTTGACTTCCCATGCTTTCCCTTTCCACCTTTGGAGTCGGAGGATTCATCGAGGGGTTTGAAATTGCTTTCCTTTCTTTGTTCATGGTCCTTCTTTCCCTTTCCTTTTTGTTTGGACTTCGGATTGGATTTGTTGCTCTCATGCACTGCAAGTGCATGTGCTTTGGAGCTCTTGATTTTTCCCATTTTGATGAGCTTTTCTTGATCATGTGTTAGGGACTCAAAGAAAAGATCTAGTGTGGTCCTTTTTTAGGCCGCTCCCAATGTAATCCTCACTGTATGGAATGTGGGGACAAAGACTGCATATTCCAGACCCAATTTTGGCAAAATGGCAAGAATTATTTGTTTTTCCTGCATATATTTGTCAATCTCGCATCCTTTTAGTTGAAGATGTAGGGACTTGAACTTCGTGAAGAAGTCTTATATATTCTCAAAACTGCTTGGATCTAATGAGTTCAATTCAATATCAAGCATGTGGCGTCTTATCTCGTCCTGTTTTCAAAGAGACCTTTGAGAGGTACAAATCTTGTTTGGAGTAGAACAATATTCAACATGAAACAATAGCTCGGAAGAAATTAACATGCAAATGAGACTGAAGGCCTCATCCACGTGGTTGAAGTATTTGGATTTTTTGGTCGTCGATCTGGGTTCAGTCTCTATATCCATGGTCATTCAGTACAAGCCTCTACCTCTTAATAGAAGTAGAATCTTTAGCTTCCACTCGAAATAATTGTGTGGCGTGAGAAGAGTTGATGACATAAATTCCATTCTTCCTCACTGCTTCAATCTTCTATACCTGCAAATGAGTACCTGTGCGCCTTCTTCCTAGAAACATGTGGGCTCTAATACCATGTAGAATTTGGTTGAAACATGCACACAAAATCTAGCTAGCAACAATTCACACAAAGCTTGCAAAGTTGAGAGAGAGAGAGACTATATGGAGAGAAATAATAAAGAATTGTATTAACCAAATGAGATAATTGTAAAATACATGTGATATACTCTACATGGTTGAACTAATGCGCCATGGTAGTGATCTAGAAAGATGTGAAAACCCACTGTTACACTCTGGAGTGAACGACCACCTAGTCCTAGTTAATTGGCAATGCAATCGTCAATTAACTAGCTAATCACAAGTGGAGTGAGGAGAGGATTATGCATGCACATGTGGCGCCTTCCTGGTGATGTTCCCAAGGTAAGTGCGTTCTCATGGTGATGATCTCGAGGTGAGCATGCAATACTTGGTGATAATACCGAGGTTGCCATGCAAGACTCTACTTCACTAGTCTAACTGAAGTGTAAGTGAATAATGAATGAAGAGGATGTGGCGCCCTCATTTAGGGGAGAATATTTTCATCTAGGGGGAAATATCTCTGACTAGGGGCTCCCTTAACATAGACTAATCAACCTAGGAAAATAAATACTAGGTGGGTCTATAACATCTCCAACATTATGTTGTTTTTGAGATCAAATATCTTGTAGCTAAGATTAACGAGCTTACTTTGGTTTTCAAGGGTTAGTACATTATAACTATTAGTGGTATTACAATTTAAAAAAAATGAAATCTAATATTTGTGTAGGTTATTCTCATCAAAAGAAAATGATTTACATCTTCTACCTTGTTAGAATTACAAACTTTAAAAATTCCTTCTTTCTAAGGTGTTTTAGGTATTGTTTACCCCCCATCATCATTACGAAGCACATGGGAGTAGAGAGATAATTTTGATCTTCTAACTTACGGTTAATGGCCTTTTATAGTAAACCATCCTTTTCGTATTCTCAATTTCATTGTAACACCATAGTTTCTCTTTTCAGTTCATTATGACAATACTATTAATGGTGTTCATATTCTCAAGGGAATGCACTTCTACCGCCCCAAATGATAGAGCTATGGAGTAGTGCCCACCCTCTCTTTAACCTTGAGTTATTTTTACTATTGTTTGAAGTTATTAAAGGAAGCCTCTTTTTCTTCATGTTAGCCAATTTGCACTTGTACAATAAGTACCTTATCGTAGCCTTACTCTCCATGGGTAAAGTTTGTTGTTAAGACACATTCTCGCAAAATAATTGTGATTAAACATGACAATATTGAAAAACCAATCTACATCCGATTTTAATCTCAAAGTTATCCAACATCGAGAGGTATCAAATCCTTAGAGTCGCAAACCCTTTTAAGAGTCTAAAGAGTTGAGATAAGCTTTAGTTGATCTCTAAACCCGTTTTAAGGGTAAGAGTCAACCTCATAGAAACGGGGATATCCTCTACGTTTTTATAGAGGTGGTGCTCCTTTTTCTCACTCAGATGACAACTTATATTATGGTCCTAGATAACTACGTTTTCATTTATCAAACATTAATGCCTGGGAGTGGACCAGGAAGCAGGATAAATAAAGACAAAATATTACAGTAGCAATTTAACAAAAGAAAAACAAGAGAGTTTGTCCATTCCACCATAACCATTTCCTATACTACAACAAGTAGAAGGTAAGCATTTGAAACAAGACACATAACATTGAGTAGAAAAAATAGTCCTTTCTAGAGAACTTCAAATGATTTATACCATTCATATCATAAGGATGTAAATGAGACACATACTTGAGATTTCACACTTTAATGAAAGTTATAAATCACAAAGGTCCCAAGCTCCCAA
>ML833384.1:28807-55674 GCA_009831015.1 Picea engelmannii
CGACATCCACGATCCATCAAGTGTCCTGCACACTCAGGGAAAATTGTCAATAACATCTTTCAATACTCATATAACAAATAACATAATCCATCAACATCATCATATAAATCCATAAGCGAAATATATAACCATGTACTATAACCAGATCACTCGCACACAAGTGTCCTCAAGAATAAGTCGATAACATGCGCTCGCAAGAGAGGGATGTTACATACACCCCCTCTTGTTTTAAACTTCATCTCGAAGTTGTATAGTATATGATCTGAACCCGGGAGCGATAAGTTTCCAATAGTTGGTCGATTTTGTCACTCCTTAAAAAGGGTCAGTTATAGATCGTTTTACTTGAACGACATGCAATAAAAGGTAAAGTTGAAGTCTATGTGCTTGAGTTGGAAGTGAATGAAAACCTCTTTAGTCTTCCTTATGTGCAATATGTCATGCTTTATTTTAACATCCTATGTGCAGAAATTCATGGAAAAACAATACAAGAACATAACACACATAATGGATAAGACACTTCACTTGATAACGGAGTTCACCCTTGCAGTGGGCTACCTCTCTGGGTCATGCTCCAAAGCCTGACCACTCTATTCTTCTCGATGTAATGATGTCTCTCCTTTACAAGTTGTAAGGCCAAAGTCCCTCTTCGATGACGGCAACAAGAGATCGAAATGTGATCAGGAATGTATCAGCTTCACAAGTTCTACTCATGAGGCATCCATGATGTTGACATGGACATCATTCCCACATACTCAATACATAAAAAAAATGATGAAGAATAAAATATGACCCCCATCAACATGGAGCCATAAAAATCCTTAGATCTGCTGCTCAGATCCAAAACATAAATATGCAACCCATATAAAAGATCTCGGAACCCACGAGAATCAGAACTACTTCGTTGGCCACTTGTCATGCAAGTGCCACAATTTCTCTGTCACATATAACTGATTGATTTGATGTGAAAGAAGATCATAAACAAATAGATAGAAGGAATAAGCTAATCTTGCTGCCTTGCTGCAGCTTCTCTCTACTCCTTCAGACCTATAACACACATGCTATGCCGCAACATTTAATGACAAAACAACATATTGAAAAGCATGCTTACATTGGCTTCTCAACATTTAGCTTGTTGATCAGAAGCTTTGCTGCAAAAATAGACATCGTCATTGAATTTGCGTCATCGAATTACCCAAAAATGTCTGTCAAACCGTCTCCATCCAAGTCGGACACTTTCAGGCCTAAGAGACACCTTTGCCTCAGTTATCGTGCCACTGCCTTTGCAATAAATGACTCATTCTAGAATTAAGCTGCTGAAGTTTTTATTAGATCATGAAAATAACATCACCATTGTGTTTGTGGTGTCATTTTACCTAAAAATGGTTATCTCTACGCCTCGATCCGAGTCGGGCACTTTCTGGACCCAAGAGGCACCCTCACCTCGATTTGTGTGCCAAAATCCGTACAGTCCGTACAGGCTGTATGGATGTGCTCAGTACTCCGTGCACTCGTGTGTCTACTCTATGCACACGCTGCCCCGAACTCAGAACCAGATCCCTGCTTATATAATATTTCCGGGCAGTTGTATAATAAATGACTCCGTTGGTGGAGCGGTTAGCGGAGGCTAAATTAAGTCGTAGGTTGGCGGAGGTCCCGGGTTTGAATCCCACGGGTCTCCCCTTTTGGCTCATGGTTAAAACCGTTTTGGCATGCCCCTGCTAAATATAGCGAGAAGGTTAGCAGACAACTAAATTTTGCGGATGGTGGAATATTCCCCTAACTTGGCGGAACTGCCGCCATATTTGGCGGTTCTTTAAATACATTTTTTTAAAAATATTTATTCACGGGTTGATATTGTGCATTTTGGGGGTGCCACGTGGTGTCTCCCCATTGGGCCATGTGGCAGTGTCTGATTCATCCACCTGACTGTTGACGTCACCACTGTACCAGACTGTCCACGTCATCCTGGACACGTGGCACCTTCTAGGTGGTACCACGTGGCATCACCTGGGGGTGCCACGTGGCACCCTGAAAAGCTCAAATTCGAGTGACACGTGGAAGCCTCTCGTGCTGCCACATGGCATGCTGACATCATTATGACACATGTCCCTCTACACTTGCCACGTAGGCTGTACGAACACTGACACCATCTGTATGGATGTTGATGTCAGCAGTACAGATGCTGACTCATCCCTGCTAACTGGACTTGGTTGACCAGAACTTTGATTGCTTATAACTTTTTATCTGTAACTCCGTTTGACGATCCATTTGTGCCATTGGAAATATTGCGATGCACTCTTCGTGATCGAGTCCTTTTAAGGGAATTTTTGGAACTTTTATTTTTTGCCCTTTTTCTGTCTACTGAAGCCATTTTGAGCATCCTGGGTCACTTCTGTGCGTTCTAGGACACTTCTGAAACTTCTTCGATGTTCCCTAGATCCATCCGGATCATGTCTCCCAACTGAAAATAATTTTGGTCCCCAAAAGTCATTACATTAAGTTTCATGTCCATTGGACTTACAATAAGAAACCTTTACCCAAACTACCTCACAAGGCCTAACAATATCAACATGTGCCAAAAAAAAGAAGTGATATCAACAATTACCACTTTTACACAATACCCTTCTACGGGGTCTGAATCGCAACATGTGATTTACAAACTTGGCCACTCTCGACTAACTCAAAAGGATTTTCCTCATTTGTTCAACTATTTTGCCGAACACATCCTCTTTATCGAGTTGTCCTTTCTTTGGTAGTTGGTCTTCTTCTGATGGTGGATTTTACTGCAACACTGCCTGACTGACTGTCTCTCTCGAAGATGTCTGTCGGGTCTTCTTGTCCCTCTTTTGATGTAGATCTGGATGTAAGGCCCAACAAGTGGCCTCTTGATGCCCATCTCTGTTACAATGGATGCAGTAGCCTTTCTCCTTTAGAGGTGCATTCCCCCTGCTCTTTTTCGTGTGTGGAAAACAATTTTCCATCCTCGCCATTCTCTTGGTTTCCATAACCTTCCTACACAAGGATTTTCTCTTCCAACACTGGGACACTGCATGGTTATTCAATCCACAAAAAGTGCATGGTCTTTGATGCCAAAAGCTCTGTTTGATATGATTACCATACTTATAATCAAATGGCATTTTAGAGTTTCGAGATTTCTTATACCTCGGTGAGTTTCCTCTGGAGTCAGACTGGCAAGAAGAGTTGGTCTCAACTCTGTCACTGTGATGCTCATCTCTCCCTAGAGATGTTTTGAATCCTTGATCATGAGAAGTTGTGCTCTTGGCCTACACTGAATCAATTTCATATCTTGATGAACTATTGACCTCTGGAGTCTCAGTGACTGTCCTTGGGTCTTCTTCCCGAATGGTTTTGGAGCTTTCTCCAACATCCTTTGGGACATAGGCCATCTCAGCATATCGAGGACAAACCATTGCCTCGATGGGATCCACAATACCTTGGCCATTGGTTCCAAGGCCTCCTCCTTCGTATCCCATTTTTCTCATCAACTTTAAGCTGATGCAAGAGGCATGTTGTTCAAGGATTTCCAAAGAATCATCAACATTAATCAATAAATGAACTATACATGGTTTATTTACCTCCACCTCAAACTAGGACCCTTGGTCTGCTCCTTGAGATGTGTCCAGTTGTTCTCGGTGAGAAGGATCAGTGGAAGATGCTTCTAGGAATCCTCCTTGGCTTCTGGATGCATGAAGCTCATCTTCATTTGTTTGACAAAGTGTGCATGCATTTTCACTATCATGCTCACACCCATAACTGGTGAAGTTTCCATGGTCACAAGATGGTCTTATCGCCATCTCATTTGTAGAGCCTTCCTCTGTCTACATCTTCATGGCTTGCAACTGCTTTTGCAACCTTTGGTTCTCTTCTTTTGCAACGTGCAACAATGTCTTCAATCCAACATTCTCTGCTTGAAGCATTTGGTTGATCTCTTTAAGGTCATTGAACCATGATTGTTTTAGTGACCTTTTCATTCTTAACTTCAACACTTGCAATCGATATCAAGCCTGCTCTGATACCACATGATCTAAACCCGAGAGCGATAATTTTCCAATAGTTGGTCAATTTTGTCACTCCCTAAAAAGGGTCAGTTATAGATCGTTTTACTTGAGCGATATGCAATAAAAGGTAAAGTTGAAGTCTATGTGCTTGAATTGGAAGTGAATGAAAACCTCTTTAGTCTTCCTTATGTGCAATATGTCACGCTTTCTTTTAATATCCTATGTGCGGAAATTCATGGAAAAACAACATAAGAACATAACACACATAATGGATAAGACACTTCACTTGATAAAGGAGTTCACCCTTGTAGTGGGCTATCTCTCCGGGTCATGCTCCAAAGCTTGAACACTTTATTCTTCTTGATGTAATGATGTCTCTCCTTTACAAGTTGTAAGGCCAAAGTCCCTCTTCGGTGACGACAACAAGAGATCGAAATGTGATCAGGAATGTATCAGCTTCACAAGTTCTACTCATGAGGCATCCATGATGCTGACATGGACATCATTCCCACATACTCAATACATAAAAAAAATGATGTAGAATAAAATATGACCCCCATCAACATGGAGCCATAAAAATCCTTAGATCTGCTGCTCAAATCCAAAACATAAATATACAGCCCATACAAAAGATCTTAGAACCCACGAGAATCATAACTGCTTCGTTGGCCACTTGTCGTGCAAGTGCCAGAATTTCTCTAGCACATATAACTGATTGATTTGATGTGAAAGAAGATCATAAACAAATAGATAGAAGGAATAAGATAATCTTGTTACCTTGCTGCAACTTCTCTCTACTCCTTCAGACCTATAACACACATGCTATGTTGCAACATTTAATGAAAAAACAACATACTGAAAAGCATGCTTACATTGGCTTCTCCAATACTTAGCATGTTGATCGAAATCTCTTCTGCAAAAATAGACACCGTCATTGAATTCGCATCGTCGAATTACCCAAAAATGACTATCAAACCGTCTCCATCCGAGTCGGACACTTTCAGGCCTAAGAGACACCTCTGCCTTGGTTATTGTGCCACTACCTTTGCAATAAATGAATCATTCAGGAATTAAGCTAATGAATTTTTGCTCATATCAGGAAACTAACATCACCACTGCATTCGTGGCGTTAGTTTACCTAAAAATGACTATCTCCATGCCTCGATCCGAGTCAAGCACTTTCTGGACCCAAGAGGCACCCTCGCCTTGATTTGCGTGCCAAAATACGTGCAGTCCATATAGGCCGTACCAGGACGTACGAACGTGCTTAGTACTCCATGCACTTGTGTGTCTTCTCTATGCACATGCTGTCCCAAACTCAGAACTGAATCCCTACTTATATAACATTTTCGGGCAGTTGTATAATAAATGATTCCATTGGCGGAGCAGTTAGCGGATGCTAAATTAAGTAGTAGGTTGGTGGAGGTCTCGGGTTCAAATCCAACGGGCCTCCCATTTTGGCACCTGGTTAAAAGCATTTTGGCGTGCCCCTGGTAAATATAGCGAGAAGGTTAGCGGACAAATAAATTTGGCGGTTGGTGGAATATTCCCCTAACTTGGCGAAACTGTCGCCATATTTGGAGGTTCTTTAAATATATTTTTCCATGGGTTGATATTGTGCATTTCTGGGGTGCCACGTGGAGCCTTCCCATTGGGCCACATGGCAACCTATGATTTTCCATGTGGCATCACCTGGGGGTGCCATGTGGCACATTTTTATTCATCCTTGTGGCGCCTTGAAAAGCTCAAATTCGAGTGACACGTGGCAGCCTCTCGTGTTGCCACGTGGCACGCTAACATCATGATGACATCATCATGACACATGTCACTCTCTGCACTTGCCACATACTATGTACAGACACTGACGTCATCTGTATGGATGTTGACGTCAGTAGTACAGACGCTGACTCATCCCTGCTCACTGGACTAGGTTGACCAGAACTTTGACTGCTTGTAACTTTTGATCCATAACTCTGTTTGATGAGCCATTTGCGTCATTGGAAATATTGCGACGTGCTCTTCACAATCATGTACTTTTAATGGAGTTTTGAGAACTTTTATTTTTGCCCTTTTTCTATCTGCTGAAGCCATTCTGAGCATCCTGGGTCGCTTCTGTGCATTCTGGGACACTTCTGAAACTTCTTTGATGTTCCCTAGATCCATCGAGATTAGTATATAAAATGCAGTAATAAAAGTATCTGACAATATCTATATGTCTAATCTATCAAATAAATACGGAAACTGTTGGTGCATATCATATGTGTCCTCCCATGTAATCAAGTGTGGACTATAATTGTTCCACTGGACCTTGACCTAATCGACTGTTTGACACCGTAGTTGTCGAAGATGATGGTCCAGAATACAGATTAGCTCCACTGTGAGTGCACCCTCATCTGACACCTGCAAAGAACTCATATCAATCACATGTGTAGGATCACTAACATAATGTCTCAAAATAGATACATGAAATACATCGTGCATATGCCTCAAATAATCAGGCAAGGCTAGTCGATAGGCCATGGGTCCCTTATTTTCCACAAATTTTAAAGGTCCCACAAACCTAGGAGAGAGTTTAGCACCCTTTCCCAACTTGATCGAACTCTTGTGCAGTTTCACCCACAAGAAAACTCGGTCACCAACTTCATAATTACGGTCAACGTGATGCGCATCAACATAATTCTTATGCTGATCTTGCACTTCTTTAATCCTTTGTCTTATTGTTTACATTTGTTCTTTCGTTTCTTGGATCACTTCTGGTTTGACCAGGACCCTATCCTCAAGTCAATCCTAGCTCAACGACATCTAACACGGTCGTCCGTAAAGAAACTCAAATGGTGCCATCTTAATGGTACTTTGATAGCTGTTGTTGTATGCAAAATCTACCAGTGGAAAGAATTATTCCCAACATTTCTGTTGGACCATTACATACATACACAAGATATCTTCCAAAATTTGGTTCATTCATTTTGTCTTCCTGTCTGTCTCATGGTGATACGTTGTACTAAAGTTCAGTTGTGTCCACAAGGGCTCATGGAATCGGGTCCAAAAACATCCTGTAAACACCGATCCTTTATCGGATATGATCCTTTTTAGCACGCCATGTAATCTTACAATATCATTGATAAAAACTATACCTCTGTTTGGTGCCTGTTACGTCGTACACACATGAATAAAATGCGCATTCTTCGTCAAAGTGTCAACTACCATGAAAATCGAGTTGTGCCTCCTTGTCATCAACGACAATCTAACAATATAGTCCATTGAAATGACCTCCCATTTCAATTCCGGAATAGCATGAGGCTGCAGTAATCCCACTGTTTGTCTATGTTCAACTTTCACTTGCTGACATTCCAGACATCTCATCACGTAGCCAACTATGTCTACTTTCATCCCCTTCCAGAAGAATAAAGGCTTAATGTCTTCCCTCATCTTCGTGATTCTTGGACGAGCCATGTACACTACTCTATGAGCTTCACATAAAATCAAAATTCTTAATTTGTCATTAGGAGGTACGTAAATCCAGTTATTATACCTCATTAATCCGTCGTTGTCCAATGTATAACCTTCAAACTTTGGTACCGTCATGGTGTCTTGCCTGATATTTTCCTTAACCTCTTTATACCAGTCATCGTCGATCTGTATAGTTAGAATCTTTTCTTGAAGATTTGTTTGAAGAGGTATCACCGAGAATATGCATGGTCTTCAACTCAACACATCTTCCACTCTGTTCACTGTTCCTTTAATGTACGTAATCTCAAAATCATATTCTCTAAGTAATTTTGACCAACGCCTTTGTCATGCGTTCAAGTCACTCTACGTAAATATTTGCTGCAATCCACACTGATTTGTTTTTAGTTCAAATTTCTGTCCAATCAGATAGTGTCTCCACATTGTCAAGGCATACTTAATGGCCAATAACTCCAAATCATGTGTTGCTTAGTTCTCCTCATGATTTCTTAATTTCCTTGAGATGTAAGTGATCACTCGAACATCTTGCATCAAGACTCCACCTAAGCCTTCCTTGGATGCATCTATGCATACAAAGAATTCATTGTCCATGTCGGGGACTTTTAGTATCGGTGTTGTCATCAACAACCACTTGAGACTTTTAATGCTTCCTCACACTTCTCAGTCCATACAAACTTCTTGTTTTTCTTCTGCAATTCCATGATCAAATTTGCTATCTTCGAAAAACCTTCAATGAATCATCGGTAATATCCTGCTAAAACCATAAAGCTATGTACTTCTAGTACATTTTTCGGCATAGGCCATTCCATAATAGCCTCTACCTTTGCTGGATCCACAACTATTTCTTCGTCGGATATAACATGCCCTAAGTAATGAATCCTTGATTGGTAAAAATAACATTTCGACAATTTCCCGTATAATTTGTTTTCCCATAAACACTGTAGTACCAAGCGTAAATGTTCGTCATGTTCTTTTGTCGTTCGAGAATATATCAATATGTCATTAATGAATACGTGAACAAACTTGTCCAAGTATTTGCGAAACACCCCATTCATGAAACTCATGAACAACCCCGGGGCATTTGTCAGTCCAAACGGTAAAAACGTAAACTCATAGTTTCCGAACCTCGTCTTGAATGCGGTCTTAGGAATATATTCCTCTTTAATTTGTAACTGGTGATATACTGATCTCAAGTCGATCTTTGAAAACACCATCGTTCCCTTCATTTGATAAAACAAATCGTTTGTTCTTGGCAACAGATACTGGTTCTTGATCATCGCCTTGTTCAATTGATGGTAGTCAATACAAAGTCTCCATGACCCATCCTTCCTTCTTATGAAAATAACAGGTGCACCCCAAGGTGACATGCTTGGATGTATAATTCCCAGGTCCAACAACTCCCTCAATTGCATTTTCAACTCCTGTAAGTCAAGCGTTGACATCCGATAAGGCGCTCTTGCTATTGGTTCAGTTCCAGGTTTCAAGTCGATTGTAAACTCCAATTCTCTTTCGGGTGACAAACTTGGTAACTCCTCTGGAAACACATCAACAAACTCTCGTACTACTGGAAGGTTTTCTAATCCTTCTACCTCGACCCTTTCATTTAGTGCTAAGATTGCATATAACTTACATCCTTTGCACATGATCTTTTGCAACTGTAGGGAAGAAATAAACCTCAAGGACACTCCCTGGTTTCTTCCTACGATCACTCTTCTCATTCCCTCATCATTGGTCAAACTCAACCGCTTCGTCTTACAGTTGAGTATTGCATCATGCGATTCCAACCAGTACATATTGATCACGACGTTATAAGATCCTAATATCATGATGCATAAGTCAGACTTCGTTACAAAATCTACCAAGTTAATGGGACAGTTCATAACCCTTCCTCCAACCTTCTATTTGGCACTCGAAGCCACTTCTACGTATCTAAACTTGTCTTGTTCGACTGCCTTTACCTTAATTATTTTCAACATTGCACTAGAAATAAATATCTCTGTAGCACTAGGATCTATCAAAATACTAAGATTTTGGTCGGTGATGGTACCTGATGTCTCGAGCACAGTGGACTGGTGCTGGGCCTGGTGGTTATTCACCGGTGCATGAATCCTATTGGCCTTGCCCAAATCTCCAACTGTAGTGTGTCTTGTTGATCCGACTGCTCTGGCCCTCTCAACTGGACAGTCTCGCCAGTAACGTGGCTCTCCACATGTACAACAACTGGTCTTCAGTCCAATGCTCATGGTCCCCGAAGTAGAAGTTGTTGGCCTATCAACCTAAGATCCTGGTTTGTTCTATTGAATAGGCCTAAACTGCTGCTGCTGCAGGTGACACTGCTACTAATGAGGTGGTCCTATATAGGGGGTACCCCACTGAGGAACCAGTCATTGTGGTGTTGTGAACGTGGATCCTCTTGACATATCCCAACACCCTGATGTATGTCTGGCTGGTGTTTGATATTGCTGCGCACCCAATGTCGTTTGTCCAGTCGGTCTTGCAAGAGTCCTTCCCTAAAACCCACTGGTCAACTCTTCCTCAGGTACGAGGGCCTTCTAGACTGCATCGTGCAATGTCTGAGATATTAGGATCCTCACCTCCACACGAATGCTAAAGTTAAGGCCGAACACAAACTTGTTGACCTTTAGCTTCTCGATGTTCAAATGTGGAGCATACCTAAGAAGCTCCATGAATCAGGCCTCATACTTGGGCACCGTACGACCACCATGTCGTGAGGCATTGAACTCATTGAGTTGGATCTCAATGAATTCCTTTGAAAAATACCTCTCTTGAAACCGTTCCTCTAAAAATTCCCATGACTTGTCTTCAAAGACCATGTTCAGTTGAGGTAGGAGCATCTTCCACCATAGAAGAGATCTCCCCTTCAGTTGAAATATCTCCATGCAGACTTTCATGTTGGAGTTGTAGTCGTGAAGTGTGAAGCACATTGCCATGTTCTCCATCCATGCCTCGGCGGCTGAGCTGTCTGTGGCTCCCATGAACTCGAGAAACTTCACCTTCTCGAGTTATCTTTGAATTCTACCACTACCAGCTAGAGCGCGCTGTGAACCCTCATTGGGTATAGGCACCCTGGCCTCATCTCTATCTAGTCGGTTAATCAAGGCCTCTAAAATCCTCTGAAAGTAACTCATCAATCCAACCACATCCCCCAAAACAATCTGCTCTTGTCCAATGACTTATTCTTCTCCTTGGGGGTTAGACCTCTCGAGCGTGGATGGTACTGGAGGCATCGCACTTCCTCCGCTAGCACCACATCGTCTACCTCCTCGACATCCTCTAACCATGATTACCTGCATGGGCACAACTCAATTTTAATTAGAAATATGTTATTAATCAAGTGTTTAATACATTGGAAGGCATAATGATCCCAAGTCACAGGGTTGAACCTGCTCTGATACCACATGTAA
The DNA here is from genome assembly GCA_009831015.1 of Picea engelmannii. NCBI lineage: Eukaryota > Viridiplantae > Streptophyta > Pinopsida > Pinales > Pinaceae > Picea > Picea engelmannii. Next base: position 39,720 of record ML833384.1, read on the forward strand.
CGACCCCTCCGTTGCGATAAAAAATAACAATGTACAAGGTAATTTTTTTTTTCTTATTGCATTGGGAAAAATAAAATCATCACAACATAATTAATTAGCAATGCTATCAACACATCAACCAATTTAATGATGACATGAAGTCAAGCATTAACATAATTGATAACGACACAAAGTCAATGCATTAACATAATTAGTAACGATACATAATCAACACTTCATCACATTAGACAACGACACAAAATCGACAAGGATCATAAAATAGCGACACAAGATCAAATCATCACATAAGATAACATAAGGACACTACCTGCCCAACCTATCCTGCAAGGTTAGGACCTCCAAGACACATTAGAAATTCTCAAGCTCAGGATTCATCTGATTGAATTTGACCACTTAAGGTCTCAGGGCTAGCGACTGTTTTGAGGAACAAGGAGGTGTCTAAATCCCACTAACATAATCAAGACGAGAATCATCTAGATCAATCCATCCATCTTAATTATCAATTATTCAGATGCAATAAATTCTATTACAAACATACATCAATTTAATGGCATGAGAGAATCTATTTACTCAATCAATCATACATTGACTTTAATTTTATGGCACAAGAGTAATCATCAATTTTATTTTCATGGCACAAGAGTAATATCAATTTTATATCCATGGCGCAAAAGTAAGCTAATTACATTACCAATTAGGAAACTATAAGGAGGCCAACCATGTGTAAGCATTATTCAACTTCAATATCATAGAACAATTGGTTGACACAATCACCATCTATAATGTATTCCTACAATAATCCGACTACCATAATGCATGTCAAATGATTGATGCAAATACCATCTATGACGCATTCCAACAATAGTCCAACTACAATAATGCATATCAAATACTTGATGCAATTACCATCATTAGACAAGGTGCGGGAACAAACATCGCGACAATTGTGCGGTTAAAGGACAATAATTGCACTGGTAGTAATTATAACTACACTACAAATTAAATGTTTTATAATTATTTTATATTTTGGGTTGATATCTTCAATAGGCCCAAGATTCACTTGTTTGCATTGCATGGGCCCACAAATAGGCATAAAAATGAAGAGAGTTTTTAGATTAATAACAATAAGTGACAACACACTATTTTCTTAACATAAAAGAAGGGAAACCCTTTTAATTAGAAATGCTCCAAAATTCGGAAATGGAAGACAATTTTATTTCTTTTATAGAGCGTCAGTGAGAAATAGCTATATCATACAACCATTGATTTCTAAATTCACAAACAATCATTTACACAAACTAGTGATGGTGAAGAACAGTCTTAAACATTTTGCAAAGAGCCCAACAAATTCACTGCTAGGCATTGAACCCAATCGTGATGGTTAAGAAAGTCTTAAAACATTTGGCTAGGAGCCAAGAAAAATTCGCTGACAGTCAATTAAACCAATTCGTGATGGTGAAGACAATTTAAAAACGTTTGTCAAGAGCCCAGGGAGTTTCACTAACAATCATTAACCAATTTGTGATGTGAAGACAATTCAAAAATGTTTGGCAAGGAGCCCAGGGAAATTCACTGACAGTCAAATAAACCAATTCGTGATGTGAAGACAATTCAAAAACGTTTGGAAAGGAGCCCACGGAATTTCGCTGACTGTCAAATAAACCAATTCGTGGTGTAAAGACAATTCAAAAACATTTGGGAAGGAGCCCAAAAAGTTTCCCTAACAGTCAAATAAACCAATTTGTGATGTGAAGACAATTCAAAAACTTTTGGCAAGGAGCCCAAGGAATTTCACTGACAGTCAAATAAACCAATTTGTGGTGGTGATGACAGTTTAAAACCGTTTGGACAGAGCCCAGGGATTATTCGATGACAATATATTAATCCAATTCGTGATGGTGATGACAGTTTAAAAATGTTTGGAAAAGAGCCCAAGGAAAATTTGGCGATAATCAATAGACCAATTCGTGATGGTGATGATAGTGTAAAAACGTTTGGAAAGAGCCTAGGGATGATTCATTGACAATCAATAGGCCAATTAGTGATGGTGATGAGAGTTTAAAAATGTTTGACAAAGATCCTAGGGATGATTTGCTGACAGTCAATTAACCAATTCATGATGGTGATGACAGTTTAAAAACGTTTGGCAAAGAGCCCGGGGAATATTTGGCTGAAAGTCATTAAAATAAATTCATGAAGGTGATGACTAGAAGTCTAACTGATTTGCAGGAGCCAAGGAATATCGATGATTGTCATTTAAATGAATTGGGAAGGAGATGAGCAGACTTATAAATGATTTGCAAGAGCCAAGGAAATTTTAATACTTGATTCACTGAGGGACACATCAATTTGATCTAGGATAGCTAGCTCGAACTTAATCCAGAAAATACAAAATTTTGATCCTTAGTTGTGAAGGGTAAATGTAATTACTATCTAGAAATACAAAATTCCAAGCTTAGTTGAGAATGTAAATGCATTACCATCCAAAAACGCAAATTCCAATGCTTAGTTGATAATGTAAACGACATTACTATCCAAAAAATACAAATTCCAGTTCTTATTACTCAAAACCCATCAAGGAATTACCAAATCAATGTCAGGAATAGAATGGTGGTTTATGACAATATTTCCAAGGGATGTACATGAAATCTAACTCATAAAAATTTCAACTCAAATAAAAGTACCGTAACTGAAGGTGACGAAGAGTCGAAGATGTTCTTCAGCGATGGAGATCCTTCTGTCCTTCCTCTTGCTAGCTGTGGAGACTGCACTGGTACCTCCTAGCCAATGCTAGGGGTACTCTTCTCCCCCCTTAGCCCCCTATTGGGTTGAGAAAAAGGTATAAATATTCTCCTTATTACTCTGGTTTGTGATATATTCTTTGTTGACTTTTCTATTAGTTTGAAGTAATTAGGGAAGAAAATGGCTAAAAATAATTTAGGAAATAATATTGAATGATATTAGATATTTTTTGAACTTTGGTTTGAATTGTTTTGATTTTATGCAGAAATGGACAATTGCTATTAACTAAAGATAATTAAGAAGATCATGAAGATGCATAGGCCATTGAAGATCGAAAAAAATCAGGCACAAAACGGTTCAAAGGAAGATTGACTTTTTATCTTGCAATCTTCATAAATAGTAAAAGAAATCTCGAGGATCTCTCGATCCTCAAGATAACTTATTTAATTATCTCATTGTAATATATAAAGAATAGTGAATGATAGAGAGATACCATAATTAGGATCTCTTAATTGTTAACACTTTGTACAACAATCCCATTGTAAATGACTTATCAATTATGGAATTAATGGAAGCTTCAAGCGTTTTGATCATTTTTGCGTACTAAGTTTTTCATAGAAGTATCTTCTGAAGACCGAGGGCCTAGTCGACCGGAGCTACTGCGTCATTTGTAATCTTATCAATTATGTTATAGTTCTGTGATTCAATATTCCCTTCAATAGTTAAAATAGACTTGTTAATGTGTTGATTCTTTTATGAATTGGTTATGTCGTTCCATTTGCAGAGAGTAGATGTTCCATTTGGATATTATCGATTGATGTTCCATTCCCATTTGCTGTCAATTTATCGCTTGTGAATTCCTTTCATTTAAATTCACATTTGTTGTTCCCTTTGTTTAATTCTCATTTGCTGTTCCTTTCATTAAATTTTCATTTGTTGTCCCTTTCGTTTAATTTGCATTCACTGTTACTTCTTAAATATTTAGTAGATCACTGTTCCTTTCCAGTAGATTAATTAATCATTAAGAGATTGATTCATTAATTATTTTCATAGACTAAATTGTTGTTTCTTAGATAGATGAATGAATTCAGTAATTGGTTGATATTTTGAGTCGTGGTTTGTTATTTCTCAGAATATATTTCCGTTGATTGAATTATTAGTTTCAGAGTTTGTAATTAATGCGTGAAAAACATGACTATTGCAGTAATTTAGATAGACTCAGATTTGTTGTAACTGAACTATCTACATGATTTAAACCTCTATGACTATCTGCATAGACTTTGCTGACACTCTTGAGAGAAAAGATGAATCCTCGGTTGATAAAATTAATGTCAAACTAAGGCTGTTTTTAGGAAATCTTTAGAGCCCAACATTTTGGCACCATTGCTGGGGAGAATGTCAAAGATAGTATAGGTTGCGTCTCTGAAAGGATGAGGTATTGAAAATGGAAGGTAGGAACCTACGCAGGAAATAAGTAAAATGCTTGTGCCAAAGCCTACCTTCAGCTGATGCATAGAGGTTACATAGGTGCATAGAATTTGTGTCGGTGTGTATGACTAAGAAGAAAGAACCTGAAAAGAAAAAAACATTACCAAAAACTATAAAATCCCAGGGCCCAATGCCCTCTGGAAGGAGCACTTTTATAGATGAAATTATCCAAAAAGATGAATCTCAAGCCTCAGTTGGACCTCGAAAAGGTTCTACTCGAGTCCCTCAAGAAACAAATTCACCAATTGTAGCTCATGCTGAGGTTCATAGCAGAACTGAAGGAACTGAACAGACTTTCCAAAATATACATACTCCACTTTTCATTCCTTTAGGCGAGGGAAATTCTTGTAATTTGAGAGAGGGAGAAGGGGAGACTAGTGGAATTGCTGAGGCAAACCCACAACCATCTGAACCTGGATCTCCCGTGATTTTGGTAGGAGAAGGAACACCTAAAATCCAAGACATAGGTATCGTGATCAAATCTCCTAAGGGACCAAGTAATCAACCACCCCGAACATAACACCCAAAACAAGAAATCCCTGAAGATTATTGGCACATTTTTGACCAAATGGCACAACAAAATCAGCTGCAACCTCAAACTTCCACTTTGGAATATCCTATAGCTGATCTAGTTACTAATGCCCCAATGAAATCCAGTCCACTACAAAATATTCCAACCTTCAATGGATTGATCTCAAAGGACCATGACGCGTTCTTATTCGAGTTTGATGTCCTGTGTAGAGGCTATGACTATACCTTTGAACCCCATAAACTAAATCTATTTCCTTCCACTTTGAAAGGAGAAACTTTACGATGGTTTATGGGAGTAGGGGGAGGAACTATAAATTCATGGGATGCGATGAAACAAACCTTCCTTATGAAATATCAAGACTATTGTAGAACCAGGGATTTAAAGGATGAAATCTTTAAAATGATTACAAAAGAAAATGAAACACTAGAAGAATATGTTGAAAGGTTTCAATATAACTTGCAGAGATCACCTTATGGTACACTACCAGGTGAGGTACTTAAAGCCACTCTAATAAAAGGTATGAAGGGTGAATGGGTAGAAACATTGAATTTGATGGGAAAAAGAGATATTTATCAAGAAACATATGATTAGATTGTCCAATTGTGTATCAGGTTTTCTCGTGGTAGTACACGAACCAGATTGAGAATACAAGCCCCCATCACAAAAAGTAGCAACATTACTAGCGGGAGTGTCACCCAAGCAAAGATTGGTAATCTTTTAGAAAATTTTAAAATTGACATTTTGGGTGCTCTGACTACACAATTGGATGTTTTGTAGGTCAAACAGAAACAGGCGGAATTAGAACAGTCGTTGGCTATATTTTTCCCACGGTGCAGGAGGAAACATGGTTCAAGGGAGTGTCCCTTGGACATGGTTCGAACCTACGCCATCTGTGCCAAAGACCATGCGATAGAGAAATTTCCATCACTCCCAGGACTAAAAGTTTCCTTTAAAGAAGAAGAAGAGGAAAAAAAACTGGTATATATGATGGCTCAACATCACCAATGGTAGGTTTTCCCCCCAGGTACGCTACAAGATCCTTCTTCTTTCTTTTCTAGATAGTATACTCAGCAACATAATTCTGGAAACACATGGAAGGGCCAACCATTTGCTAACCCCACCTGGCAGTCCCAACAATATCCTACTACACCCTAGCCAAATCAATCAGTTGCTAATCCTACTTGGCCTAACTTGAAATACTCTACCCCATTTTGGAAGAATTCAAATAATAACCCCTGTCCTTCACAATGGATTAGCACAACCACCCAAGCCCCCAATTGGACTCAAAACTGGTAGCACCCCATGGGACTGACTAATCAACCCATGGGAATGGATCCTCAAGATCAACCCACTTTATAGGCTCCACTTCAGTTGCCCCAAAATCCCTAACCTCAAATGTGCCCTCAATTACCAGCTCAACTCGAATCAAATCCTAATAACAGACCAGTCTAGCTCGTGCAAATTGTCGAGAATTTGGAGGGTGAAAAAAACTTTGTAGGGTGCAACGAACTTCGGTTGAGATCAGGGCGTGTAATTTCTCCTGAGGAAAGTGACATTCATCAATAACAGGAGAATGAGAATGATAGACAACCAACAATAAATCCATCGACTGTGGTCATAATAGAAGAAACAGAACAGGGGGAAAATATAGTCGAGCAACAAAATCCTGATAAAGACGTAATTTCTCCTCCCCCGTTTCTCGAGAGGCTAATGATAGAAAAACCATCCATATATCCTAACTTTGATATCATCGGGGAACTAAAGAATCTATGTGTTAAAATCCCACTCCTACAGGCTTTACAAGACATCCTAATTTATGCGAAAACAATTAAAGAATTATGTAGGACGAAGCCCGAAAGGAAAACTAAGAATCCATCAACTGTTCACATGGTAGGAACTTTTTCCGATCTTATTCTAGGCAAGTAGGATCCAATCAAATACACAGACTCAGGGAATCCCATGGTAACGGTTCATATATAGGGTTTTTTTTTTCCAAATACACTAGTGGATTTGGGGGCATCCATCAATATTCTGACCATTGAGACCCATAATGTCCTGGGTATCACCTCATTCGAACCTACTTCAACTATGTTAGAATTGGCTAATAGATTGATGGTTAAACCAGTATGCACATTACAAGATATAGCAGTCTCGATCGACTCTTGGGAGTACCCAACTGATTTCCTACTTATCAACCCAATAAGTAGACTAGATGGACACCCATTAATATTGGGATGACCGTGGCTAGCAATGACAGATGCATACATAGGATGTCGCACAGGCAACATGACAATTGCTAGAGGAAGTGCTATAAAGAACCTTATATTATATCCTCCAGCCAAACCAAGTCTACCTATCATACATCAACAGTTGCAACCACCTAGATATCCAGAAGAAAACCTATGATCTCTTCTCACACTAGAAGAATCTATTGGGCTCAAAAACCAACTAGAATATGATGTGATCAACAACTTCATTAACAACCCAACTGTTATAGGCAACCCAACCTGTCAAATGCTAAAAGTTGTTTTATATAATGAAGCATAGGGAGATCCTTTGGAAGAATTGATGGAGCAACAGATTCCCACTACTACTGTCCATAACAAAATTACAATTGAAATCGCACCAGGAAGATTTCTAAATATTAACGCCAATTTGAATGACCAACAACAACAAAAATTAATCCAGATCCTTGCCAAATACCAATAGGATTTTGCTTGGGAGTATCCCGACATGAAGGGAATTGATCCCCAACTATGTACACATCATATATATATCGAAAAAGATACCCGACCTATCCGACAGCCCCAATGAAGATTAAACCCTCATCTCAGGGACATTGTCAAAGAAGAATTACAAAAACTATTGGATGTAGATTTCATATATTCTATTTTAGACAGCTAGTGGGTCTCCCCACTAGTAATCGTCCCTAAAAATAATGGTAAGTGGTGAATTTGTGTAGACTACAGAGAACTCAATAAAGCTACCCATAAAGACCATTTTCTCTTACCTTTTATTGATCAGGTCCTTGATACTTTAGCAGGGAAGCAATTTTTCTCCTTTCTAGATGGATTTAGCGGTTATAATCAGATTCAAATTGCTCCAGAAGACCAGGATAAAACTAAATTTACATTTCCTTGGGGTACCTTCACATATCGAGTATTTCCCTTTGGATTATGTAATGCTACAGCTACATTCCAGAGATCTATTTTAAGCATATTTTCTGATTTAATTAATGAAGGACTTGAAGTTTACATGGCCGATTTTACCCCTTATGGCACTGACTTTGATCAAGATTTAAGCAATCTAGAGAAGGCACTGGAATGATGCATTGCTACTAGGCTATGTTTGAGTAATGAGAAATGTCATATGATGATGACTGAAGGTGTGGTACTAGGACACTATGTTTCTGCAGATGGAATCAAGGTAGACCCAACAAAAATAGAGGCAATCCTTAAATTGCCTACACCTCGTACACAAACCAATGTACATAGTTTCCTTGGATGTGCAGGATATTATCGCAGATTCGTAGAAAATTTTTCAAGAATAGCTGCACCTTTACATGATTTAACTGGTAATGTGGAATTTCAGTGGTCTGATAAGTGTGATGTTGCATTTGCAAAGCTTAAAAGGTTAGTTTCAACAACACCAGTGCTGAGAGGAACAAACTGGAAATTAACATTTCACATCTCTTTAGACGCATCGGATATTGCTATAGGCACTGTCCTTGGACAAGAAGAAGACAAGAAACCTTATGCTATTTTTTTTATTAGCAAAAATCTTACTCCTCCCGAATTAAATTACACAGTAATAGAAAAAGAATTTTTAGCCGTTATACATGATATTAATAAATTTCGACACTATATAACAGGCTATCCAATGGTTTTGTATATTGATCACTCTGCTATTAGATATTTATCCAAACAACCAATTACTAATGGTCAGGTTACTTGGTGGTTGTTGTTGTTGTTGTTGTAGCAATTCAACATCACCATTAAGGATCGACCGAGAAGAGAGAATATTGTTGTAGATTTCTTGTCTCGTGTACCCAAAACACATAACTCTTTGACAGTCAAAGACCAATTTCCAGACGAAAACTTGTTCGTTGTGACTATTAAAATGCCTTGGTACACTGATGTGGTGAATTATATGGCAGTTGGGAAATTGCCAATAGAATTGTCATCAAGAGAAAGGAAATTAATTGTTCAGCACAGTGCACAGTTCACTTGGATTGGTGGATATATTTTCCACATAGGGTCTGATCTTCAAATACAAAGATGTATCATAGACGATGAAATCCACGATGTCTTGAAGGGGTGTCACGATGACCCCCGTGGTGGAAATTTTTCAGACCACAGAAATGGGCATAAGGTTTTACAGATGGGATATTATTGGGTAATATTGGCCCTCAATATTCAAATATGCAAAGAAGTATGTCCAGGCCTGTGACAGCTGTAAGAGGATGGGCCAACCAGGCTAAGCTAATGAAATGCCCCTACATCCACAAGTGGTGATGGAACCTTTCGAGAGATGGGCACTAGATTTTGTTGGTCACTTTAACCCAAAATCAAACCCAAAATATTATATATTAGTTGTAACAGACTATATGACCAAGTGGGTAGAAGCAGTGGCCTTGCCAAATGAAACTGAGGAAGCAGTCATTAAATTTCTCTTTGAACTATTTGTATGCTATGGATTACCCAGGGAAGTAATCACAGATGGAGGGTCACAATTTACAACACATAAAATCTCGGCCACTCTGCGCAAATATCACATTAAACATAGGTTTACTTCCCCATGCCACCCATAGGAAAAAGGACAAGTGGAAAGTACCAATAAAGTCTTGGAGGAAATCTTGACAAAAATAGTCTCGACAAACCATCAAAATTGGGTAGTCGAGCTTCCAAATGCCTTATGGGCCTATCGCACAACATGGCGTAACACTACTGGCTACTTTCCTTATCACGTAGTCTTTGGGAAAGAGCCTATATTTCCAATTGAATTTGAGATCAAGACTCTAAGAATGGCCCAAAAAATTGGACTGGATCTTATAGAAGCACACACACAATGCTTACAATAGCTCAATGAGTTAGATGAAGCACGCTTGTTTTCCCTTTAACACACAATTGTTATTCAACAACAAAGAGCTAGTTGGCACAACAAGCATATCAAGAAGAAATCCTTCCAGAAAGGTGAATGGGTGCTTCTCTATGATTCCAGATTTCAAGATTTTACTAGGAAATTGTAGACAAGGTGGCTGGGACCGTACGAAATCAAGGAAGTCCATGATAATGGCACTGCCACTTTAGTTACCATCGATGGGTCCAGTTCTCCTTTTATGGTAAATGGACATCGACTACGACTCTACCATCAACCACTTTCAAAAGAATCCTTTTTCCAAGAAGAAAGTAATGATCCTATTGCTCAGATTTTGGCTGGCTAGGAAGGTAACCTAGCAGCTTCAACTCCATGAAATTGTTGTTTTTTTTCAGCACTATACATATTGTATATATTTTTCTTTGAAGTTTTGATTGAGCTTTTTAAAGTTTTTTACTTTCTAGGGAAGACACTATAAAGAGCCTTGGAGCACACAAATTAGAAAGGATGTAAAATATTACTGTAACGAAACATAATTAGCACTCTTTTCTATTCCTCATTTAAACTCCAAATTTCTCTTGTTTCACTATTCCATCAAATATAGATCTTGTTTTGATAACATGAGATAAATATGCCATGTTTTGCAGCAGACGTCAGATACTGCACTCAAAATATGCGCAACTGTGACTGTAGTAAATAAAAATGAATGCATGACACCGTAAACCATACAATATATTGCATTCCTCTGATCATTGCATAAACCTACCCATAAAATTAAATGAATTTAGTTGATGACTAATCAATCCTAGATTCGCTAAAACAAAAATTTATGCGGGAGGTATCCAATTACTTAATTATATGGTTAAATTTAAACATCATCATCATCTTCTTTGAATGTAACAACTGTCATTCCCTTTGTTGCGATTGTTGTTCCCTTTGCGGGTAGTGTTGTTCATTCAAACGTAAAAGTTGTCGTTCCCTTTGTTGCGATTATTGTTCTCTTTGTGGGCAGTGTCGTTCATTCGAACGTAACAACTATCATTTCCTTTGTTGCGATTGTTGTTCCCTTTGTGGGAAGTGTTGTTCATTCAAATGTAAAAACTGTTGTTCCCTTTGTTGCGATTGTTGTTCCCTTTTCGGGTAGTGTTGTTCATTAGAAAGAAACAACTGTTGTTCCTTTTGCGGTCATTTCTATTGTTGTTCCCTTCCCTTGAAAGTAATGATTTTTGTTTTCACCAACAACATGTGCTATTTTTATGACTACTCCTGATATGTTTAGCCACTTATTTGGGTATGAACTTCAATAACTAATTTTCAATAGCATCACTTCTAGTCATCACGGTAATGATTTGCGATTTTATTTTTGAGGAATATCCAGCATACCTTATCAAATTGTTTATGGATTGATTTTTTTGAATTACCTTAATATTGTTCATAATCCTTAACCACCGTAATTCATTTCTTTCCCCTATATATATACATATACTTGAATGATAAATTTCCTTCACATCATAATAAGGAGTCTAAGGCACATTTTTACTTGGAATTCTTACACTTCTTACGCCATCCCACACTCTTAAGGAGTAGATGAGCATCCCTTAATAAATCCTAAAAAAAGAAGAAAAAAAAGAAAAAGAAAAAAGAAATAAAATAATAATAAAACAAATAAATATAAATAAAGGAAATAACCTTCTCCCGAAAAGGATAGGGTTCTCATCATGAGCCAACCTACCACGATCATAATATATTAACATAAGATACATTCCCACTATGGATACCACACTAGGGAAATGGCCTTTGGCATTTAAGGTCAAAGGACAAGAGGTCTCATCACTAGCCGACTTGTTCACTTTGTTACTATCTAGTGAGTGGCATTGTTTTTATTTGGCTACCAAACCAGGATAGTGGCCTTTTTGGGAGAAGTCTATTCAAACTATTTATTGAAGATACTAACTCATCTATGGGTTAAATGGAAACCCTATCGAGGCTATGGACACTTGTTGGCAGCAGTGGCTCTGCCTGTGGTATTGAAATTTATCTTAAAGCGCTAAGATTTTTTGTGCTCATCGACTTCCTTTCTTAAAAAAAGAGGCTATCATTTCTGCTATATTCAACACAAGGGAAAGTAACAAAATTATGACATGTGGAATATTTATAAAACGTGAACATATTAGGACTACTCAGAATGTTCTTTTTTAACATATTGAATATTGGTATTTGAACCTGTACTTTCCACAAAAGGTGTGATTATCGTTCATGATTAACATTAAGTTGCTTTGAAAGTTATTAACGGTCATTCTCCCAGTGGTGGTAGCGTAATAATTATCCCTCACTTGACTGATCGTCATCATTACATTCACACATATCGTCAGTCGAGGTCGACCTTTTTTCTCATCGGGGGGTGGACATTCTGCATGATTACCGATAAGACATAATGATTACAGATAATGGGAAATCACATATTTCTATATACCATTGTTGTTGTGTATTTTTTACCATTTCTAGTAACTTTCTTTCACAGGCTGGTCTAACTAGTTTTACAGGTGGGAACAATAGTCATGCTGACTTGTTTACAAAAGATATGGGTAGTCGAAGTATTTTCCGTGAGCCTACATTGTTGCAAGTAATTGATCAATCTAGGGAAATTATACACCATTTAGGGTGGAAACAATACTTTAACAGACTGTAGGGATTTGATATAAATGTTGTGCTAACATTCTTCCAAAATCTTCAGGGGGACTCTCAGTAATTCAGGGTATATAAATAACAATTACTGATGCTATCATAGATGAAGTAACAAGCCTTCCAAATGAAGGAACATAGTGGAATGGTAAAAACACAACACTCAAGGAAGCCGTGGAGTCCTTTGTAGAACTAGGGGAGGAATTTGAAAAGAAAGGAAAAGACCTCAACCCCACTGCTCTTAGTGAACCTTGGAGGGAGATAGCAGGTGTGGTGCAGAGATATATCACATGCGATGGATGATATGACGCAGTGAGACCTCAACACCTCAAGCTACTGAAAGTATTAAAACAACGGTTAGTGTTAAATATACCATTCTTTTTGAATAACATGCTGCATGAAGTTGATGGAAGAACCTAAAAATCCAAAGACCCTGCTAATGTAATAAGTCATCACGGGTTAGTAAAATTGATAATAGACAGGTCTTTAAATCATACACAAATAACGTGGGGGGAGTTAATTGAGCTCAACATACCCTTGCAAATTGAGCAACCAGAAGTCCACCATGAAATTCCTCCACAAGGAATTGAGGTAGCCCAACCAGAGGGAGATAATGCCCAAATACAACCCCCCCAACCTGAAATAGAAACAAACCTTATTCAATTGGTAGAAACCTAGAGAATGCAGGCATGAACATCAAAGAGGAAAAGACAGAGAACAATTTCTGTTCCTAAAACCTTCTCTGTAAAAAGAAGAAAGGAGAAAGAGACAACACAACCTGAAAGCACTCAGGAAACTATAAAAATAGAAGAGCCATCACATGAAAGCCTTGTAGGACAACAGGATCATTTCTTCGAAAGTTATGAAGAGGAGATGGCTCAAGTTTTAGGAAAATTTGGGATATCACTTACTGAAGATACATACAGAATGAAAGAACCCCAAGCTCCAACTTCTCCTCCTTCAAACCCTATCTTTGATCTTCCTAATATGGAGATGTCATCTCTTGAAGGAGAAGAACAACCAGAACCTCAGTTCAATGAGAACATTCCTTTAGAGAAACCAAAGCTCCCAGAAGATACAAGGAATCAATTACCAATTGATCAAGGTGGGGAAGACCTTGAAATTCCCCTTGGATAGAAAGAAACAACAGAAAAAGGCAATAACATAATCATAAAAATGGAACATGAAAACAAGACATTGAGGAAGAGGGTCAAGAAAATAAAGGTATTAAAGCAAAAAGTTGGCAGATTGAAAGAAACAATTAGACAACTTAATAAGCAGTTGGAACAAGATGACAAATCCCATAGGAAGAAGAAATCTAAGAGGGCTAGAGTACAGGGAAGAAATCGACTTCCTAGAAGAGCAATTCACATTAATTCTATTGAAACACAAAAAAAATTTCATGCTCCTTTGGAATTAGTTGAAATAGAAACTTAGACAGATGTTCCAACAACAATAGAAACAACTGTTCAGACTAAAGAAGTATTTCATTCCCCTAAAAATTATGCCACTATTATAAGGTTGAAAGTAGAACTAGAACGATCCCAACAAACCCTAACCCAATGCCGAAATGAAATGGTGACAATGACAGAACATCAGAAAGTTGTCAGACAACTCCGATCCATGTCAACAACTAAGAATGAAACCTTTGTTGTGTTGGATTACTGAGAGGGGGGGTGAATCAATAATAGCGTAATTATAATCCTTTTTCTTCAAATATTATATCAATGTAGAATTATTATCCAATAACGAGGAGTAATAAATAAACAATCACACACATACATAGTACACCAATGTTTTATGTGGAAACCCAAATCGAGAGAAAACCATGGAATGCTTTTTCTTATATGTCTTGAAGAATTACATTCATTGGAAGCACCAAGTTCCTTTGTTTTCCAGTTGCAACTGGAAGGAGGCTCCAACCCCCTAGTTTCTCAGGCTACAACCCGAGGGAAGCTCCAACTCCTCAATTCTCTGGCTACAACCAGAAGGAGGCTGCAACCCCCAATGTTCTCTGGCTACAACCGGAAGGTGGCTACAACCACCTATCCTTGCCCTGTCCTGCCACCCTGAAGAAGAAGTAGAATGATGGAACCACTGTCACACTATCACTATGAGATATACCACTGTAAACATGTACCAATAAATCTGAACCATGCATCAACGATGCTTCAACCTGTACCTCAACCTGTAATCAACTTGTACCATAAACAAGTGCATCAATCATGCACCAACCTGCAATCAACCTGTACCATAAAAAAGTGCATCCAACCATGTACCAAGTATGTACCAATCATGTATCAACTACTCATCAACTATGACTCATCAATATGTACCAACATCATCAACTATATAGATCATGTATGTGCGCCAACTCATCAACTACTTGTCTCAACCATGTACTCAACATGTACCACAACCAAAATCCCTCATCAATTTCATCATCCAAATATTATTTGTAGCTCTGTAATAGGCCTGGTGTATATGATCACATTCCTGCAAACCTTCCTTAACTTAAAAAACAAGTGAATAACATTTTCATCAAACTTTTCTTTAGTCTTACATGCCTAGTTTTGGATTAGTCAACAACCCTAACTTGAAGTAATAATAACTTTGAACATGTAATGTATAAAGATCTGAAACTGATATACAATATTCTTCAGTGTGTTTCATGCAATTCCGCCAAGTGTCACTACTTGGAACCTCTCATAAAAGGAGTTATAGCAAAAATGGCATACCTTGCTGAATTCTGGCTTATTCTAAAGAACGACCTTGTAGAGCATGCCCCGCACAAAATATTTGATAAAATGATTTGAAACTATTAAAAAACATACTAAAGACTGTACCCTAAACAAAAAATTTTGTCTCACTAAATTTGGATCTGTTATGAAGAAGTTATGACATTGTTACCCGAAACACCTGATTTTGACTAGTTTCAGGACTGGCCACAAACCCTATTTTCCAGGGAGTGAAACTCCCAAAATACAACGACACACAAGCCAATTTTTTTTTTACAGATACTTGGATATGTTTTATCACTTTCATAGAAATTTCATGGTTTGAATAATTATATAAAAAAAGTTATAGTGAAAATGGTGAAACGACATGTAAATAACATACCTTAGAAAGCACCATGAAAAGAATTTATCCTTCCTTGCATTTCGGCCTTCTTTTCTTCACCTTCACTCAGAATTCTGGTTTATATATCCTTGGTTACCTCATACACATGTAGATATTCAATATTCTCAAGTGTGATTCAAATGAGAGAGCTTTGCCTCTTATTTATACTCTCCAAGTAGCTTCCTTAAAAACATCTTCTAGGTCACTTGGCCCACTTTTCTTATTTTAGGGTTGGGTCCACTTCTAATTTCTCCATTAAATTTATTATTGAAATAATTTATTTTGTATTCACTT
>ML833385.1:0-28145 GCA_009831015.1 Picea engelmannii
CCTTCTCCTGCAAATACTCTTTAGGGTTTAACCATTAACCATATGTGAGTACATACCTCAGATAGCATTTGCAGGTAGTGGCTCCATATGGTAGTAGCGGTAATCATTACCAAAAACTTCAAGAGTGATTGCAACTGGTTCTATGGCTGCAACTGCAACTGGTTCTGAGACTGCAACTGCAACTGCAACTTAGGGTTTTATGAGGAAACCCTAATTTTTCAAACTTCAAATTTTGAAATTCTGATCTAGGGGATAGGTGCACTTGGCTGAGGCAAGTAGCCTGGTGTCCTCAGATTTGAGAAATTCCAAATTTTACCCCTTCAAATCTGCTCTGCGGATTTCTGGACTGGTGCTTCTGGTTTTCTGGTACTTCTGGTACTTTTGGTACTTTTGGTACTTCTGGTACTCTGGTTTTCTGGTACTTTGTGAAACTAGGGTTTCACTTTTCGGGAGATCTAGCCACTGAAAATGTATGCTCTAAGTGCCAAAATGATCCTTGCAGGAGGGCGCAACTTTCTAGGGTGATAGATAGCTGAAAACACTTGCTTTTTCAAAACCCTAATTTTGGGGTCTGGTAACAGTGACGTTTTTCCTCTTGCAGATTTTGCTTTCTTCAGGTTGGCTCTGAAACCATGTTAATGTTTATTTCATTATTATAGTTCTTTTCATTTCATAAGATAAGATCATAATAAGAACAAGATCACTGAGAAATACACATCCACAATAGACACAACATTTATCCTGGGAAACCCTCTAGGGGAAGAAAACCCAACAAAAAATTCCTTATCATAAATAGATTATACAATGTTCAAGAGATAACTCAACCAATACAGAAAATCCTCCTCCAAGAGATGCGCCACCCTTCTTCTCCTCTCTCCAACTTGAAAATGCAGCTTTCCTCATAAGAGAATGAGAAAGTGAAGTGTGTGTTAGAAGTGAGGCGCTAGCCTCTTATTTATATCAATCTGGCATGTGTGAAGAGTCACCATCTGGTAGGGCCGACCTCTCACACTGGGTGGGTAAATCCACCTTTAATTAAATCTGGCCCTTTCATTATAACTGTTGGGGCCGACTTCTTATTCTGCACATTATAATTTTCCGATGACCAATCCGCAAAAGGGGATTTGGTCCTTATACAATTATCAACTTGATTAATCCTCAATGGGGATTAATCTAATAATAAGAATAATAATAATGACATGATTAATCCACAATGGGGATTTAATCCAATAACAAAATAATAAGAATGCTCTTCACAGTTACATTATTTCAACAGAAAGTTATGAATCAAGGTGACACATGGCAACCACTCAGCCAGTGCCACATCAACAGTGACATCAACAGCCAAATCACTCCAGAAGTATGTCACTACGAGAGATTTGAATCCAAAGTAAACACAGTCTCCAAACAGTCAGATCTTTGAAATCATTTCTAGTCGTAGTCGTAGACCGTTGATCTATGAGTTTAACAAGATTCATCTCCCTGGATAAGTTAAAGGTTGTGAATACCCTAAAGTTTCGAACTTCCAGAGTACATGAGATCTGTATATGTGGATAAAAACCAGGACCGTTAGATCTTCAAGTCTGATTCCTTCGGAGGGTCGAAAATTTGACACTTTGGAGGAAATACATTGATGGTTACAAAAAGGTTATACTCCCAAAGTTACGAACTCCAGAGGGGATCTCCACCATAGAAACTCGGGTGAGGATAAGATTTTCCTTCCATTATATTAAATGGTTAAAAGTCAATGAAGGAGGGCGATAGGGCAAGGTAACCTACAACTTCCAGTTAACTCAGCTTACGACCAACTTCGACCAACTAACACTTCAGGAGAAAAGGAGTTGAGTTATGAAACCTCTGGAGCGCTGGAGTTCTAGAGTCCCAAATAACACCCTTTTGATTTGGAACTACGTTCTATCTCATGGTCACATGTTTAACGTTGTTTTTAGGAAAAAGGGTTTACGCCCTACAGGTTAAGAGTCAACTCTAGAGACATTAGCAGGCCTCCCTCATTTCTAAAAACCTTTGATTTAACTTCAAGATAGCATAGGCGTTCATGCTGCCATTAACTTGGGTTCAAAAACAAATCAACAGGAAAACACGGCATGGTTAACTTGTAGGATTTCAGATGAAAATTATTCAGGGACTCACTATAAAGTCGGAACTACACCTCAAATCACTAGCGAGCAATACATTAATAATGTCCTAACATAAACCTCTGAAAAAATATGATCAACATATTCAGGTAAGGATGAAATTACAGATTTAAACATAAGCTATATGAACTATAAATATTTCACTGAAACAGGGAGGATCCGATTGATATACATAGTTCTGAAAACGTCTAAAATTTACAGTGAAGATTTAAAATACAACATTGTGGATATTATTCAATATCAGTAAACTTAAAACTTGATATTTATACCTTCAAATGATTCTATAGTGACTCTATCCATCTATTGTAGTGATACTCTTGTAATATAAACAAATTCGTCTTATAAATACCAGAAATCGATGGAACCTATGTGTTGAAGATGTCCTTCGATACCTTGCTCTCCTTCCTTTCCTTCACTTTATAATCACAAAGACTTCAATGGTACCTCCCAACCAACTCTATGGGTACTCTTCTTCCCCATTAGACCCCTGAGCTGCAAAGGGGCCAACCACACAAAATCCAGAACACAATTGCTTCCAGGCTTGCCTCGCAAGGAAGAGCTTCCACTCTTTTCACAATCCTAGAATCCCAACTCTCACAAGTAAAAATACAATCAATCTAAAATTTGGCAGCATAACAGTTCCTTCACCAGGTGTTGATCCCCTTCTCTTCTACGTCCCTTTATTTATAGAACTCTCCCTCTCGGACATGTGTCCCTCTTGCATAATTCATAAATTTTTATAAATTCAATTCAAGGATTATTCATCCACTACAGGTGTCACATTCTCCCCAGGTTGCACAAGTAATTTCTCTTTTTCTTTAAAATCCACCTTTCCTCACACTACCCCATGTGTTCCTAAATTTTCTCTTAGTTATCTGTTAGTTTCTCTAATCCCCTTAATTAATGGGTGCTATAGTCGGAAAACCCCTCCACGAACTACATCAGGGTTCTAAAATGTAGGCAGAGCTAACCGTCTAAAGTCTCCTATTTTTTATCAACTATCCCAATGTTATCCCACAATCATAGATAAAAGACAAAGTACAGGGATCTGGTAGGCATACCTTAAACTCCGCGTCCGGTGTCGATCCCTTTGTGCTCAGTTGTTTCCTGACTACAAGTCTCCTCCCAAGGCTGACCTGCATTCACCAAGAGACAAACAAGAAACTACAAGCATGCATTCTATGTATGGATTAGTGGGTTAGACATCATAACCAAGAAATGTAAACAAATCATAAATATTTAAGACGTCATTTGGCGGGATGGAAAAAGTACTTCTTTATATTAATCTCACAAAAGACGTTTACAACATGAGACCAGCACTGCTCCTCGAACTTGGTCCTGGGATCCTCTTTACCATGTACCAACTGCTTCCATGTATTCTTCTCCTCTTCAGTTCTCTCTAGGGAAATGGAAAGGATTTGCAAAGGAGGAAGAAGGAATTCTGGCTCAAACTCACAATGTGATTGCAAAATATTGGGGCAACGAGGGAATATTGAAATGGGCATAGTTTTTATGCTCTTGTGATTCCTTTTGGAATGGGCCCCCAACACCTTATTTTATAGGCCAAAAGAGATAGTAACAGTTGGGGTGACCGGCTATGGGTGGTCAAATGGTTAAGTAATGGCCTAGAAACCCGTATCCATTTTCAATTGTCATTTTTCGTGATTTTTTGTGAGTGTACGTGCATTGTAGTGGTGCATCAAGTGTGTGTATGTGGGAAATAGTGGTGTAGGGCACGTACACCTTCAAAACAATGGTTTTTGGAAGATTTTTCCAATGATGGCTTGACAAAGATAGCAAGTAAGATGGCCTGATTCCAAGTATGCATGTCTGGTGTAGTTTAGGGTTATAACAGATGCCCCCTAATGTGTGAGGTTAGAAGAGCATCTGATGGCCAAAATACATTACAAATATTCACCAATGTATGAAGCAAGTGAGCCCAGGGACCAGAGTTCACGAGGTTCCATCTGCAAAATAACAATTTGTCTGACTGAGGCGGGCATACCCATGCTTGGGATGAAATAAAATCATGGTTGCCAATCAAATACACTGCATATCCATGTCATATAACTATATAAAGTGTAGTTGTGAGAAGTAAATAGTGGATCTACATCTCAAAATCAAAATATATACGTGTATAGTATCCATATTCAAGAAGCCAATGATGCGTGATGGATGGAGATGAGGTCTTCAGAGCTCGAGCAAAAACTTCAAAATCTTCAAAACTTGGGTAGGAGTGTAATATAAGTGTACGACTTCACTACCCAGAGGTCTTCGATGGCTCATCGGGAACAGACAAGAGGATCTCGATGATCAGGCAAATAAATTCATTGATTTCGAACAAGGACTTGATTGGTCTTTCGGGGTGGCCGGGCAAGAGAACAAGAGACAAAATGTAGAAGGGCCAACTCAAGTTTAGTAAAAATTCCCTTGGACGAAAGCACGATAAAATATGAGACTTAGGAAACATGGTATTGACATAATTTCATGATGTAGAAGGCAACGTGAACTCTCAAAATGTTTGGAAGGATAACCAAATGGAGGAGGACACAACTCTATCTAGTGAGAACAACTTCCTAAGGTCATATTGAATCCTAGGGCTTGATGAACAAACAGAAGGATGTGCTTTGTCCAAGGGAGACTCACTGTGTTGTCAACAAAAAGAAAATACTTTTCCCTTCCTCTTTTGGGGGTATATTTTATTTTTTTGTCTTTTTCAATAAGTTTGGGAATCTTTGAAAAAGAATAAAAGAATGATACGTTACAAAGGAGGATCAAGTGTCGCAGACATACTAGTTCCAAGCGCAAGGAACACACTGATGCTCAGAGAAAGGGGACATATGTAGGAAAAGGACACTCAGGAAAAATCCTCCATGGGTCAAGGTGTCAAGATGCAGAGGCAAAGTGCTACAAGGCTTGCGTATAAGGCATGCTTCAAATGCTTCAGTTGAGAGCAACATGGAGCTGGCATTAGGCCAAAGATGCAGGGATGCAAATGTGATTAATAAGACACAATGATAACGTCCTTCAATGTAATTTTAATGAGCCCAAAGAAGGTAAGCTCGACGATTTTTCATTTTTAGAGAGTCTGAAAAAGTGTAAAAGGAGACTCTACTGGGGTACCTTTTTTGAAGGTAGTCTAGTCGGCTCGAAAAAGGGGTAAACTAGCACCGAACAAACATCTATTCAAAATCATTTTAACGAGTGTGACAAAGACAAGATCACTCAGAAATATTTTCATATTTAAGGAGTCTGAAAAGAGCTTAACTATGGACTCCATCAGGGGTGTTCTTCTTGACCAATTTAACGAGTGTGAAGAGACAAGGTCACTTGATAATCTTTTCAATTTTAGGGAGTCTGAAAAGAGATTAACTATGGACTCTGTGGGGAGTTCCCTTTTTGTAAATTTAGTCCCTCGAGCCTGAAAAAGGGATAAATCTATACCTGAGAATACTCTTCTAGAGAACCAAGGCTCCTAGAGTATACCTTTGTTCATACAGTTGACCATCCAGACCGAAAAAGGGGTAAACTACCTCTGGACAGACATGCCTTCGAATTTTAGTTTGGCGAGCATGAAGGGCAACAAGATCACTCAACAATCTTTTCATGTTTAGAGGGTATGAAAAGGGATTAAAAGAAGACCCATTTTTTTGGGGAGTCCCGAGGGTGAGGTCAAAAGCAATAATGAATCATGCAAGTGAGGCCCAAACTCATAATCAGGAACAACTAAAAAGGACACCCGAGCCTATAATTATTAATGCTGGCATGGACACCAAAATGCAACCAGGATCTACCTAGGGCATCCATGTGAAGGTAGACTCTACCACTAAATTATGACACTTATAGAGTAGGAGTGATGGTTTTGTGTCACAATTCGGTGGGATCGATCCTATGGCAAAGTGAAAAAGACAACGAGGTGCAACAAGTGGAGGTGGAATCCTACCTTACATGCACAAAGTTGGAAAAATGACTTTTTACCAAAAAACCTTTAAAAATGACCCAACTCTCAAAAAGTTTCTCAATATCCAAAAAAACACACATCGTAACATCCTCCAAGAAACTCAAGAACCATACTAAACGATTTTCAAGATAGAAAAAAAGACAAAAGGGTCCAAAAAATGGCAAAAAAGGGGCCACAAATTCTATAAATAGAAGCTGGCAGCTCATTATCACCATTGTAAATTGAGAATTGACAGAAAAGTCAAAAGAACCCCTTTTCCAAAAGAGTTGATTCCAGGAGCTTCAGTGGACGAAACAAACTTCTCCTTGGACCAAGTACAAACTAGCCCCTCCTGCATTTCATTCTTCCTTTTTTGCATTTATTTTTGTTTTTGGGGGGGGCATCGACCCTTAAAGAGGTCAGCCCTGCGTGCACACAGGTTGTCCAAGCAAAGCCTGCATGTGTACATGGTCAGAAGATAATTTCCCTGCGTACACACATGACTGTCACCAAAAAAACCGCGTACACCCTCAAATGAGTGGAAAAAAAAAAACAAGAGTTAACTCTCCATACATTCATCATTTTGCAGGATGTATGTTCATTGGAAAGAGAGGGAGCATGAGGACATTGATTTTTTGGTCTTATAATACCTTGTTGCTATAGTTGTTTTATCACAATGTGGGTTGTTAAAATTCTCCCAGTGTTCGTTTATGACGGCACAACCCAGGTTATTGAATTCTTTGATAGATTACTGGCATCCTGACGCAAAGACATTTATGCGCGAGGGGAAGTCATTGACTCCAACGACTGAAGAAATTTACTTCCTGACTGGCCTCTCGAGGAGAGGGGATCCATTCAACTTGCGTACTTTTCCCCCCGGGCCTCACAACATTTAGGAGTTTATTGGACTCCATTCTGAGGCTCGTACTGAGTAAGTAGGTTCTCAGGTGCCCATACACAATATTAGAAACCTATCACTGAAAGTGATGGTTCTTCTCATTGGGCGGATCACTAGATCCACGACTTTGCATCAGGATTCCCGGGTGCACATGCATTTTTCAGTACAGTGCTTAAATGCACGGATTTTTGACTGGAGCACAACCATGCTAGATTGCATGAAGAGACAGCTAACAGAGTGTCAGATACGGGAAAATCGAAACTTCAGGTTTGGGACTGTTTTATGTTCCTTTTTATTTGATAAGGTACCCAGTCTCAGTCCTCAAGAGACGATATGAGGGCACGAGGCCTCTCTCCCAGTGCTATGCAGATGGGCAGCGTTGTTGTCGCGATAGGGGGGAGGGAGGACCATCGAGGCCTTTGATGATAAATTTTTTCACTGGTGGTCTCAGCATATTCTGGCTATAGAGGACTACCCCTATGTCAGGATCAACTTTTATAGAGATCCTGACATGCTTGTACCTCTCGGAGCGAAGCAAGGAGAGCTACGTATGCTTGTTTTTCAAATTTATTTAATTTTTTATTTATTTTTATATATATCATTTTTATGTGTACCAAAGTATCTGAAAACTATGTATCTATTATGTACAGATGTGGGACCAGTGCATCCAGCAAACTTCTCAAGGACTAGGCGGCATCCTCGACCAGAGGCAGGACCCGCCGAAGCAGTAGCAGAAGCAGGGGGGCCTCTAGCCGAAGAGGCTGAGAGAGTATTGAGACGGGTGGAGTGGAACCTCACTGCGCTCACTTGTACAGTCCCTATGGAAGAGATCAAGGATCTCCCACCGTCGATGCAACCTCACGTAGTTGGGGTACCACAGACATGGATCCAGCTCTTCCAGCATTTGGAAAATGTCGTCGTTCACTATGGCAGGGGCAACAGGTCCCGCCCTTAGCTAGGCTGGACTACTTACGTGTCGAGGGAACCTTTTGTATATTTTTGAGGGCATAATCCCCATGACTCTTACTGGACATATTTTTGAGGTGCTTGCGCCCACCCATGTGCTCTGATATTTTTGATATATATATGCGTATTTACATCTTTTTATGTCTTATGGATTACATCTATTTTACAAATGTATTTACATGTGCGTGTGTGTGTTTTTTCTTAGATGTGTGCAATATGCCAATCTAATACATGGTTAGCTAGAGTATCTATGATTTGATTCAATCTCCTAGGAACATGGATATACGTAATGTAATCAAAACTTCATTCTAAGAGATGTAACCTAAGGAACCATTGGTGTAGAGTAGGATCGTAAATGCGGTAAACCCCATTTAACTGGGACACAACCAACTGAGCGTCTAAGTAGACCCAGAGGTGAGATACACCATGCGACAAAGCGTCACAAAGCAACTCTAAGACTATGTTGTATTCTGCGACATTGTTTGTGGCGTCACCTAAACAGATACCTCCTGAAGATAGCAACTGGACCTGAGGTGTGAAAATCACCCAAGCTACGGAAGCAAGCCTCTGAGTGTGTCGAATAGTGTCATCCGCAAACCCAATGAACACCTCTTATTCACTTGAAAACTTCCATAGTGAAAAATATGACATCAAAAATGACATGTCCATAAGACCAAAAAGACAAAAACTAAAAAAAGAAAAAAAAATGTCTAAGAACTATACATATGTACAAGAAGTCACCCAAGGTGACCCACCTACGAGTGATACTTTTTGAGGTAGAGCCCATTTCTAGGCTTCACCAAAGCATTTCCCTCAAATTCCTCCAGATGACAAGATCCCTTCTTTAGAACCTCCTTCACGATGAAAGGTCTGAACCACATGGGTTTGAACTTTCCTGCCCCCAGGGGATCCTTATCTTGGTCATAGAGGAGGACAAGGTCACCTTCAGAGAAAATCTGAGGATGGACGGACCGATCATACTGACACTTGAATTTTTTTTTGTGAGCCTCATTAGCCAAGGTTGCATCACGGTGCTGCTCATCGAGCTACTCGAGATATAATAAATGCTCTTCAATCGATGAAGTGTCTGACAATAACTGTAGTGCCAACTTTAGAGACGGGATCTGGCACTCAATAGGAAAGACTACTTCCATTTCGTAAACAAGTTGAAAAGGTGAGAAACCAGTTGCAGTCTTAACATATGTTCGATAGGCCCATAACACGGAGTACAACATCAAATGCCAATTTGACTTGGCCAAATTGATCGTTCATTGTAGAATAGTCTTAATGGACTTATTCACAACTTCCACCTGACCATTCGCTTGTGGGTAGCAGGGTGACGAATGTTCTTGCCTCAACCCAAGATTTGACGTTAACTCGGACATCATTTTATTATGAAAGAGTCTACCATGGTCAGTGACAATCTCCCTCGGGACGTTGAACCTTGCTATTATCTGGTTAAACAAAAAGAGAGTTGTTGTTTAGCCATCATCTTTAAAAGTTGGCATAGCCTCGACCCACTTCGTAAAGTAGTCTACTAATACGATGATATAACGGTGCCCCCTTGCTGAAGGGGGGTTGCATGTAGTGTAATCAATCCCCCACTTGGTGAAGGGACCAACTGTGATGATGGGAAATATGGGAGTGGGGTGTGCCCTCATCTTCCGAGAGAAGACCTGACACGGGTGGCACTTCTTGACCGATTCAACACAATCTTTGATTAATGTCGGCCAAAAGTAACCGGCTCATAGAATATTTTGGGTTGTTTCCAACCCATACAAATGACCGCCACATGCTCTAGTGTGGCAATCGTTAAGCACGATTTCCTCTTCTGCATGAGTGAGGCACTGATGAAGGACACAATCTAAACCTCGACGATACAAAGTGTCCTCGAGTATGAGATAGTTCTTGGCTTGATGGCATATACGGTGACGCTCATCATGAGAATCAGAGGTGGGGCACTTCAAATTCTAGAGATAGACTAGTATATATCCATACCAGGGGTCTGAATATGCAATCAAAAACATGTCTCCTTTGATAGGTGACTCCTCGGGTATAACATCACTTGATTCGACCAGAAGTTCCGAAATGAGTTCCGTGAAGACTAATGACTTTTTGGATTTTGCCGAGACAAAATCCAAGTTGAATTCTTGGAGGATAAATATCCATATAATGATCTTTGTGTCGATTACATGTCATGTCAACACGTATTGAAATGGATTCACAATGGCAATGACGGTGGTCTTACGAAACAAGATGTAATGATAGAACCATTGGACGACATGAACTGCTGCCAATGCAAGTTTTTCAACGTGGGAATAATTGAGTTCTGGTCCAACTAGGCCTCGGCTAAGGTAATAAATCACGTATTCTGAGAGAAAATCATCCTCCTGAACCAATACCATGTCGATCGTCGACTCTACAGGGGCCAAGTACAATAAGAAATATTTATTATAACTGGGTGGTTGAGGCAGGGGGGAAGACGTGAGGGTGCATTTCAATGCTTAGAAAGAGAATTGAGAGGCTTCGTCCCAATGAAAAGGAACATCCTTCTTCAGTAAACGCATGAATCCCTTTGTGATCTCGGCATAGTTTGCGACGAATCATCGTAAGAAGTTTTATTTTCCCTGTAAACTCTGAAGCTGAGAGATTGTGCACGGGGGAGGCAACTAAACTATCACCTCAACCTTTAGAGGATTGACCATGATCCTTGTTTTTGAAACTATGATCCTTGTTTTTGAAACTATGAGATCATGACACTAAATCATAAAGATAAGCCTCAACTATGTGTTTGAGGTCGTGGAAAGGAAAAGACATGGCTGAAAAGTAACTCCATCATTTTTCAGACCAAAAGGCATCTTCCAATAAGCGAATGTACTCCATGGACAAATGAATGCGGTTTTGTGTTGGTCTTCAGGTTTGATCTGTATATTATTGTATCTCGAAAAACCATCCATGAAAGAAAAATCCTCGCAACCTACGCATTCATCAACTATCTAGTCAATAAATATCGTGGGGAATTTATCCTTTGGACAGGCCTTGTTCAAATCACAGAAGTTTGTACATACACAAATTGTACCCTATTTTTTGTTGACTGGCATGGGATTCGACACCCATTGAGTCAATTGGATGGGGTAGATGAAACCAGCCTTGAGTAGTTTCTCTACTTGATCCTTAATATTTTCTTATTTCCTAGGATTAACCGAACGAAGCTTCTACCGAACTGGCTTAGCATTAGGATAAGTTGTGATTTCATGTTCGACAATTCTTGGATCTATGTCTAGCATTTCCTTGTAAGACCAAGAAAATGCATCGTGGAATTATTTAAATAAATCCATGTAGATTTGAATCTTCTCGAGGGAGCAATCTTCTCTGATGAAGATATTCTCCACAACGCCAGGGGTTCTGGAGATATATTATTGGTATCGTTTTAGAAATGGTTTCCATATTTCCTTCAGTGTAAACAACATGCATAGCCAAAGGATTGATAGGACAATCCCTATCTCTTGTCATAGTCAGGGTGAATTCTCCTACTTCAATTCTTCTTAACTCTAGGATAAAATAAGATCTGTGATGGATATCATCCCAGGGTCTGTTTGGACTAGTAATTGCCTCAATAATTGCCTCGTCTGTGGGCAAGACTAAGTCTAAAGAATTAGTATCGGCGAGGGAACCTTGAGCCCAAATAGGCTCAAGAACCGGATCTAACTCTTGTGTGGGAGTCATATCGGGGTCGACGGAAGCTTGTTGGAATATAGAGTACGTAACTTCTGTTGTGGACAAAGGCATGGACATGCCATGGTTCCCTATCCCTTCCATCATAGCTAATGGGGAAGGAAGAGTCCACAGATCGTTAAAGTAAGTCATGCGAAACGATGATATTTGAAAGATTTCAACCCTATACTGGTCGAGGACAGTCGATATGTACTGGACATTGTTGGTCAGAGGTGGGTAATCGAAAGTAACCATCAAAGGTGGGCACAAACCAACCCCTACGTTGATGATGTCGGACTGAGGATTATCAATCATCGAGACCGTGGATACCCTCGATGAAGGGTCAGGACGGGAGAAGGATAATTGATCAATGGACACGATCTGGCCCTTGTGTGGAAACAAAAAGACCCAGAAAAATATCACGACAACTTCTTGGATAGCATATTTCCAACTCCTTCCTAACAAGAGATCATAGTTGAGAGACGCATCGACCACTTCAACTTCGATGCACATGGTCTTCCCCCCTAAATGCATGGGAAAAGAAGGGATGATTCCATGTGGTCAAAATGAATGACCATCGAAAGAGGTAAGAAGAGTAGGTAACAGAGACAAAATGGTTTGTCCAATGGCCTTCCAACATTCCAAAGACATCATGCATGTCGAGGCACCCTCATCAACCATCGTGCGAAAAATGTTCCGAGTAAAAATTTTCATGGTGTAAGCCACTACTATATGGAACGCCACGTGGTAAGGAAGATGAGGTTTTAAGTCGGTCGTATCAAGCATGATCATTCCCAGATTAAAATTCTCATCAGATCCTAAGGCAGCTAACAAATCCTTTCTCTAGGAAGGGAAGCTCTGGAGGACTTCCAAAGTCGACATTGCACAAGGGGTTTGAAACAAATCCTCCACCATAGAGTAGTTCTAGGCAGCCCTTGCATTTGGGGTGTGGGAATCTTTCTTGAATGCACCTTTTGGGATGCATGTCATTGTTTTTCCCAATGTCTTCTCAATATGGAGAGGAAGAGGTGGGTTTTCAGCTTCTTTACCCTTTTCATAGGTGTTTGGCATTTTGTAATCACGTGTCCTAGTTTTTATGTCAACACTATCTTTCATCATGTACAAATTCGCGGACGAAGGATTACTCTAAGATGGAGGGGGTCGATGATTTCCCCCCTCTGCGCTCGAAGAGGCTTGAGTTAAAAATTTCCCATGTGCAAATGGGTTTGTTAACATGGTAGTTTGTTGTTGTGCCAATAACTTTTGGGCCTCCGCAAGCCGAGGGCACTGGTGAGTCGGGTGGTCTTCCGTGCAAAGATTACACGAATACTTCGACTTCTTATTTTTTGTGTTGCCCCCGACAACATTATTGGTAGGTTTCTTATCCCCCTTACCCTTCTTTCATTGTTTCTTCTTTCCGTCAGGCTACTGGGTGGTCTTCGGGTTTTTTGATTACACACTGTGTCCATCCTACATTTGAGTAGGGGGAGCAGCTGAACCAATGGTCTTCTTGGCTGTTGTTTGTTGTATTGACAATTATTGCAATTGATTCGACGGCTAATCAGCGGGATTATTTTGCACTGAACCAACAATACCATTGGCATGTGGTCGATATCTTTGTCTTGTATTTTCAAGTATCGATCATGGTGCATCTGGAAAAACTTCGTAAAGTAAACCAGATTGAGAGTAAATCAGCTCTAGTTGTTGAGCTCTCATTATCGCTTCTTCTTCTAAAAATGCCCCTGAGGTTGCAACATATTTAGATAAATGGGGTACCAAAGACTTAAGGAACCACTCAAGAAGGAATGTTGGTAGGACTGGTACTTTTATCAAATTCTTTCAGTGTCTCCATTCTCAGAAGAGATCTGAGATATGGTCCACTTTTGTCTACTCAAATTTGGCCAATAATTCGGTGTCGGCGTCGTATCTCACAGGTAATTGGAAATGGTTTAAGAAATCCATTGCCAATTCATGGAAGGAAGAGTATCTTGAGCGGTCGAGTTCGATGTACCATTTCATTGCACTCGTGATGAGGCTGCGTTGAAATAAACACAGCTGGACTGAGTCGTCTCTCAATGAGTTGGACAAGCACCATAAATGGAAGGTAGTCACATGATCACCTGTATCTTTTTTAGGCTTAGCCTCAAACTTTGGAATGTCTGAAGGAAACTTGGTCAGCATAGGAGGCCAAAGTGGATCATGACAGATGGGGTCTTTTAATAACCTTGTCAAGTCTGGCAAGTGCAGAGTTTCCAGAAACGGTAATTTGGGTTGTTGATTATAACTAGGGAAAAAGGAGCCTGGAGTTTGGCTAGCGCCAGGTTGCCAGGAAAAGTTAGGTTTCTAGTCAAGGTTCTGGTAATAACCATGGTTGTGACCAGCGTACCGATTCTACGCTTGTTGATACTTCATCAGCTAACTTTCGTAATAGGACGTAAAGGGCTAGGCTTGCATCGCATTCCAAGGATTTTGGGAAGGGTTGCCCCCTCCCGATATGACGGGCATAGGTGATGAGCCTTTCCCGGGGTTCCATTGGATATGGAAGGGGTTGCCCCTGGTCAGTATCCCTGACAAGGGAACTGATCCCTACCATAGATTCCAAGGTCCTTGTGAGGAAGGAATTCCTAAGTTTGCCCGCTATGCAGGAATAGTACCCTGCATAGGATTTTTTTGTCCATAACTAGGGTTTCCCCCGGCTGAGATGACAGCTAACGAGAATGTGTTGTTACCAAACGCGTCGAACAAAGAGAATGGTCTTGAACCTACCGACATGTTATAAGAAGGAATTCCTTGAATACCTGATCCAAATGAACTATAGTTTACGTTCGACCCGGCGGAGTGCTGGTGAGCAACACCAAGCGAAGGGGACGAAGGAGGTATATGACCCCCTCCATAAGGGAAAGAATTATAGGGAGCTGAAGTGCCCCCCATGGATCCTTGCAGAGGATTATTAGATCTCCCTACCTCCATACCTAAAGTCTATAGAGTGGAGTAGGAAAGGACAGAGTTCGTATCGAAGCCAGATATCCCGTATGAAAATGCAGGGCCTGTCACACTCTAGGTGAAAAGAGCGGTGATCGCCGCCATAGATGAAATCAAACCATTGCCCGAGGTAGAGGCAGTCGAGACCATGGTGGTACAAAATAGAGATGGTTGGTTAGGAGGTAGAACACCCCCTGTGGTAATAGCCATAGAGGGAGTATGAGAATTCCCTGAAGAAGTAGCATCATTTGTCTCCATCGCTACTTGTGACACTACCTGACACTCGTAAGGTTTAACCTATACGACAATGGGCGCTGATAGATTAGTGATTGGAGGGTTATAAGGACCAATAGATTTCTCTCTGAGGTCGGCAATGTTTGGTTACTCCGGAATCAAATGTTCTCCTCTTAGAGATGGGTCGAGCTCAATTTACAATGGCTCGATCGCCTCAAAAGACCCTTGTTGATCTAGTCTTCGCCTTAGCAGTGGCGGGGGTGGCTCCAGATTAACCAGCATCAGGCCAAGAATCCTTCGCGACCAGAAGAGCTCCTGATCCTCCATGGTGTGAGAATATCAATGACACACTAGGGATTTATATTAACGTTAAAAACTAGCACACACTAGAAAAATCTCCTATGAGATAAGACAAGCAGATCACTAGCTAGTAGGAAGAATAGTTACACCAACCAACACTAGAGAAACTTACCGGTGCAAGTGCAACTCAAATATGGAAGCACCCTTTGGGTATACTTTGCAAAGCGGGGCTCTATGTCTGCCCTAGGTACTATGGTATACCCCTGCACTCACCTGTGTAAGTCACTAAGATAAAGGAAACTAGGTTGTCAGCGTGTGAACAGTCACCAGGCAAGTACAGTTGACAGTCGGGTGGACTGCAATGAGCGGGTTATAAAGCCTGAAACCTATCAAGGGTATCGAAAGCAAGTGTTCTGGAAGACAAATGAGGACCTCGAAAGGGTTTGATACCCATGAAGCTCCGTGGAAAATGCGATCAACGGAATCCCAAGATAAGCCCTCTATTTGTGTTCCCCACTACACTTGGTCCGTCTTTGGAGAGGTTATCTCCGCTACCTTTCCTTATGCGACCTCATGTTTATCCCCTGTGTTAGAGGGGGGTCTTGGATAACTTTCACAGTTACTAGACTTTCAAGCACTCCCTAGCTCAGACTCTTATGTTTGTTTTTGTAGCCTTGAGAGTTTCCTCTCCAATCCTAAATCAAGGCTCTAGCCTAGACTGCATTTATGGACCCTACAAACACAAAGTATAATAAATTTTAATTAAGCATTAATTTTAGTGGTTGTCTTAAGTCAAAAGGAACGGAAGTGAAGCCTGTGATTTTCTTTAGGAGACAAAGGAGAAGAGCATAAGATGATACTGGAAACAAAATACTCCTCCTTCACAAATAAAGATTTGCTAAATTAAAACTCTTTCACCAAACTTTTCATAACTACTTTTCTCATATCTTTTAAAAGAAAAACTTAAAATAGGATTTTGCTCGAGTGTGATCTACTTAATGTCCTAAGCATTCAAGTAAATAACTTAAGAAAACTTTATTTTTCCTTGGTAAATGAAGAAACTAACCTAAACTACTTTACCAAACAAAGAAATGAAAGATTTTTTTTTTATTGTTATATGCTTCAAAACAAGAAATTTGAAAATCAATTCTTTTCTTTTCTTCTAAATAAAAAAAGGGAAAAATGACGACAAGTCAAGACTAAGAAATTAATTCAAGCCCAATCGCGGATCACAGGGACTCACTGACAATACCAAATAGTTAGATCAAAGCAGACTCATAAACTTGTCTAAAAACCCTATCAAAGAAAACACAAGAAATCTTTTGATGAAAATAAAGTTATGCCAAGGTCAGGCCTAGGCTACAGACTGCTATAATAGAGACCAGGGCTAGATTAAGAAAACCCCTGAGAAGTGTGACTTCTAAGAGGGAAGAGAATGAATTCCTCTTCTAAAAAATATTTCTCAACACAAGCATGCTACTGACACTTGAGAAGCCAGCGTATGCACGCGGCCTGTCCAAAGGTAGGGTGCGCATACACATGTGCAGGCCCACTACAGGTCGCGTACACCTCTGTAACTTCTCAAAAAAAAATGAAAATCAACAGTCAAGCACAGGCAGGGATTATTGGTATGGAAGACCAGAATCCCTTAAAGACACACAAGCTTACAAAAACTCAAAAATAGTGAATAAACTGATTCAAAAACACCCAAAGAAATATCCCCAAAGACCCTAGAGGCTCCCCAGTATGGTCGCCAATTCTCCTATAGCGGGAAAACCCCTCTACGGACTACACCAAGGTTATAAAATGTAGGTAGAGCTAACTGTCTAAAGTCTCCTACTTTTTATCAACTATCCCGACGTTATCCCACAATCATACATAAAAGACAAAGTACAGGGATCTGGTAGACATACCTTAAACTCCATGTCTGGTATCGATCCATTTGTGCTCAGTTGTTTCCTGACTGCAAGTCTCCTCCCAAGGCTGACTTGCATTCACCAAAAGAAAAACAAGAAACTACAAGAATGTATTATATGTATTTATTAGTGGGTTAGACATCATAACCAAGAAATGTAAACAAATCATAAATATTTAAGACGTCATCTGGCGGGACAGAAAAAGTACTTCTTTATATTAATCTCACAAAAGTCGTTTACAACATGAGACCAGCACTGCTCCTCGAACTTGGTCATGGGATCCTCTTCACCATGCACCAACTGCTTCCACGTATTCTTCTCCTCTTCAATTCTCTCTAGGGAAATGGTAAGGATTTGCAAAGGAGGAAGAAGGAATTCTGTCTCAAACTCACATAGTGGTTGCAAAAAATTGGGGCAATGAGGGAATATTGAAATGGGTAGAGTTTATATGCTCTCGTGCTTCCTTTTGGAATGGGGCCCCAACACCTTATTTTATAGGACAAAAGAGATAGTAATGGTTGGGGTGACTGGCTATGGGCAGTCAAATGGTTAAGTAATGGCCCAGAAACCTATATCCATTTTCAATTTTCATTTTTAGCGATTGTTTGTGAGTGTACACGGGTTGTAGTGATGCAGAAAGCATGTGTACATGGGAAGTAGTGGTGTAGGGCACGTACACCTTCAAAACAATGGTTTTTGGAAGAGTCCTTTAGTGATGGCTTGGCAAAGATAGCAAGTAATATGGCATGATGCCAGGTATGCATGTCTAGCGCAATTTAGGGTTATAACAATGGGTGTCTCCTAACGAGGTTTTATTTAGGGTTGGATTAGGAATCTTCTTAGTTAGGCTAGGGTTGGTTGACTCAAATTTTATTCTATGCAAAACCCATTCTCTCAGTTGTAATTATTTTTAAACAAAGATTTCTTTTTTTTAACTATTTCATGCACCCTTCTGTATTTTATCAATTCTTTAGGTTTTTACTTATTATTTCCTAACCATTGATTTCCTTCAAATATTTACTCATGTCACAATTCAATTATCCCCTTTATTAAAATTCATGGTTGGATTTAATAACTAATGCTCTATTGTTTAATTAATTTAATCCTTCAAGGTCAAATCATTCCATTGTTTTCTAGGCCACCTATGTTTATTGACTTGGGTTTTGATTGTGTGATGTTCCCTTCAAGATGAAACTCGTGCTCCAAGGGTGCCACTCACGTTGCCTTATTTTTTGAATTTTTCCCAACCCCTTGGAGTCAAAAATCCATTTGGTCGACCTTGTGAGAGACTATGGGCTTATAAGGAATAAGGACCCTGCCTTATTGTGCACCCCTTAGAAATCCGTGTGAGCAATTGTCTCAGTCTTCCCTCACAGCACTATGGACCACCCAACTACTTAATCGTTAACCTATAGTTCTGGACATGGTAGAAGTGCTAGTAGGTTGTGACAGGGACGTTGCCACCCCTCTCCCTCAAAATATGGTTTTCTGCACAAGGCCCCTTTACTCCTTATGTGAGTAGGATTAGAAAGCATCGTCAAGCATGCATCCACTGAAAAAAAAGTGTCAAAATACATGTATATAAATCATACTAAAATTCATCATACATCATATGTGCATAATAATGAAATACTCAAACAATACAATCCACTCCCTGACTCAATTCAGAGTCCAAGGAATCCCTTTGATGCCACTGACATCCATAACCTATCATGTGTCCTGCATACTCAAGACAACTTGTCAAAGCACATGTCAACACATATATATACATCAATAAGATAAATAATCTATAACACCTCAACATCATCATATATAACCCAAAATATGAATGAAATCACAGTGGTCCATACCCGGATCACTTGCAAGCAAGTGTCCTCAAAGAATAAGTCAATAATAGTATGCTCAGTAGATCGGGGTGTTACATACACCCCCTTTTGTTTTAAAATTTGTCCTAAAGTTTGTAAAGTGTATGTAAAAGCAAGTAAATAAATGTATCTGACATAGATATATATGTCTAAATCTATCAAAACAAGTAAGGAAATCGTTGACGCATCTCATATGCATCCTCCTAGGTAGTTGAGTGTGCACTATAATTGTTCCATTGGACCTTGACCTAATCAATTGTTCGACACCATAGTTGTCAAATGCGATGGTACAGAATACAGATTGGCTCCACCAGGAGAGGACCCTCATTTGACACTTGCAAGGAACTCATGTCAATAACATGTGAAAGGTCACTAATATAGTGTCTCAAAACGGATACATGAAAAACATCGTGCATATGCCTCAAAGAATCAGGCAAGGCTAGTCGATAAGCTACGGTTCCCTTATTTTACACTACTTCAAAGGGTCCCATGAACCTAGGGGAGATTTTATCACCTTTTCCAAACTTGATCGAAATCTTCTACAGTTATACCCGCAAGAAGACTCTATCTCCAACTTCATAACTGTGGTCAATGCGATGTGCATCAGCATAACTCTTCTACCGATATTGCACTTCTTTAATTCTATGTCTGATTGATTTCATATGTTCTTTCATTTATTAAATCACGTATGTTCCTACAAGTACCCTATCCTCAAGTCAATTCCAAATCAATGGCGCTCGACACGATCGCCCATAAAGAAACTCAAATAGTGTGATCTTAATCATACTCTAATAGTTGTTGTTGTATGCAAATTATACTAGTGGCAAGAATTTTTCCCAACGTTTCTCTTGGTCCATTACATACATATGCAACATATCCTCCAATATATGGTTTTTCTTTTTTATTTTCCCATCTGTTTCTGGGTGATAAGTTGTGCTAAAGTTTAATTTTTTTCCCAAAGCCTCTTGGAAACTAGTCCAAAATCGTTCTGTAAACATTGATCCTTGATCGGATATGATTATTTTTGGCACCCCATGTAATCTCAAAATCACGTTGAAAAACACTCTAGCTATGTTCATTGCCTAATACACCATATGCACTGGAATAAAGTGTGCACTCTTCGTCAGAGTGTCAACTACCACAAAAATTGAATCGTGTCTTCTTGTCATTAGTGGCAATCGAACAATAAATTCCATCGAAATTACTTCCCATTTCGATTCGAGAATATTGTGTGGTTTTAATAATTATCCTTCACTTGCTGACATTCTAGACATCTCTCCATGTAACTAACTATGTCTTCCTTCATTCCCTTTCATAAGAACAAAGGCGTAATATCTGCCTTCATCTTTGTGACTCCTGGATGAGCCATGTATACCTCTTGATGTGCTTCACTTAAGATCAAACTTATTAGTTCGTCGTTAGGCGATATGTAAATTCTTTTGTTAAATATCAATAATCCATTGTCATCTAATGAATAACCTTCATACCGTGGTACCATCATGATATCTTGTAAAATATTTTTCTTAACTTCCTTATACCAGTCATCATCGATTTGTAGAGTTACAATATTTTCTTGAAGATTCATCTTAAGAGGTAACACCGAATATATGTGTGGCCTCCTACTTAGTGCATTTGCCACTATTTTCATAGTTCCTTTAATGTAAGAAATTTCAAAGTCGTATTCGCTAAGCAATTTTGACCAATGCCTTTGTCACGCGTCCAGGTCACTTTTTATAAAAATATGTTGCAATCCACAGTGATTTGTCTTTAGT
Organism: Picea engelmannii; assembly: GCA_009831015.1. Taxonomy (NCBI): domain Eukaryota; kingdom Viridiplantae; phylum Streptophyta; class Pinopsida; order Pinales; family Pinaceae; genus Picea; species Picea engelmannii. The sequence goes on from ML833385.1 coordinate 20,744, forward strand.
TCAAATTTTCATCCAATCAAATAATGTCTTCATACTCTCAAGGTGTAAATAATAGTTAATAACTCCAGGTCATGTGTTACATAGTTCTCTTCATGCATTCTAAATTTCTGTGAAATGTAAGTGATCACTTGACCGTATTGCATCAATACTCTACCTAACCCTTCCTTGGATGTGTATGTGCATACCAAGAAATCCTTGTCCATGTGGAGGAATTTTATTATCGTTGTTTTCATCGGCAACTCCTTCAGCCTTTTGAAATTCTTTCGTGCATTTCTCAATCCACAAGAACTTCTTGTTCTTCTTTTGCAATTTTGTGATCGGTTTTTCTATCTTCGACAATCCTTCGACAAATCATCGGTAAGTCTAGATAAACCCATAAAACCACATACTTCATGTACGTTTGTCGGTCTTGTCCATTCCATAATAGCCTCCACTTTCGTTGGATCCATAGTGATATCTTCGCCAGATAGGATATGTCCCAAGTAGTGAATCTTAGATTGGTAAAGAGATAATTTTGAATCACCCCTTTCATCTGATCAAACAAATCACCTATTCTTAGAAATAGATATTGTTTCTTGATCGTCTCTTTGTTCAATTGACGATAATCAATAGAAATTCTCCATGACCCATCCTTCTTCCTTACAAAAATAACTGGTGCACCCCAAGCTAACACACTTGGACGAATAAGTCTCAAATCCAAAAATTCCTTCAATTTCATTTTTAACTTCTGTAATTCAGGCGTTGAAATCCGGTAAGGAGCTCTTGCAATAGGTTCAATTCCCTATTTCAATTCTATTGTAAACTCCATCTCTCTTTCGAGTAGTAAACCTGGTAACTCTTCTGGAAAAAATTATGCAAATTCTTGCACTATAGGAAGATTTTCTAGTCCTTTTTCCTCGTCCTTTTCATTCAGTGCTAAGATTGCATATAGTCTTCATCCCTTGCACATACTCTTCTGCAATTGTAGGGAAGAATTGAAACTCAAGGACACTCTGTGGATTCTTCCTAAAATCACTCTACTTTTTCCCAAATCATCCGTCAAACTTAATTGTTTCGTCTTATAGTTAATTATCACATCATGTGATTCCAACCAGTCCATACCAATCATTATGTCATAAGATCCCAGTTTCATGACATAAATATCTACCCTTGTTACAAAGCCTCCCAATTTAAGACTACATCCTATAACCTTTCCTTCAACCTTATGTTTGGAACCCGATGAATTTTCTACGTACTTGAACTCTTACTGCTCGACTTCATTTACCTTAATTCTCTTCAAAATTTCACTAGATATGAAGCTCTCTGTAACACCTGGATCTATAAATACATTGTATTTTTGGTATGTGATCATACCTGACGTCTCTAGCACAGTGGACTGATGCTCAGCCTGGAATTTATTCACCGTTACATGTATCTTGTAGGCCTTGACCAAATCTCCAACTATAGTTGGTCCTGATGATGAATTTTCTCTGTCCTTCTTAATCGAATAGTATCACTAGTAATGTGGCTTGCCACATGTCCATCATCTAGTCTTTGGTCCAGTGGTCCTGGTCCCCGAAGTAGAAGTTGTTGGTCTAACAGCTTGTGATCCTGGTATGTTTTGTTGAATAGTCCTAAATTGTTGTTGCAGTCGACATTGTTTTTGTTGTGATCCTCTATAAGGATTCCTCTGCTGAGGAGTCTATCGTCATGGTGTCGTAAACACTAGTCTCCCTGGCATAACTCGAGGCCTTGTAGTATGTCTTGGTGGTGTTGAATGTTGTTGTGCTCTTGATGACATCTGCCCAGTCTGTCTAGAGGGAGTTCTACCCTTTCCCCCACCATTCAACTCTTCCTCGGCTATGAGGGCCTTCTAAATTTCATCATGCAAAGTATGAGTCATTACTATCCTCACCTTCGCACGAATTTTGGAGTTAAGGCCAAACAAGAAATTGTTGACCTTCAACTTCTCTATTTTCAAATGTGGAGCATACTTAAGTAGCTCCATGAATCTGGCATCATAATCTGGCACTGTACGACCGCCCTATCATAATGCATTGAACTCATTAAGTTGATGCTCAATGAATTCTTCAAACAAATACCTTTCCTGGAATTGTTCATTGAATAGTTCCCATTACATGTCTTCGACATCCATGTTTAGTTGAGGTAGAAGCGTCTTCCACCATAGAATAGCACTCCCCTTCAGCTGAAAGACCTTCATTTTGGAGGTGTAATCATTAAGTGTGAAGCAGATTGCCATGTTCTCCAACCATGCATCGACGGATAATTCATCCGGGACATCCCAGAACTCGAGAAATTTCACCTTCTTGAGTTTTCAATGTATGCTACTACTACCAGCGGGGGGGGTTATTAACCCTCATTGGGTACAGGCTATGTAGGTGGTTTATCAACACCTCTCACATCCTATGGAATGATTTCATCATACTTAGTACATCTACCACGGAAATATGCTCTTGCTCAACATTTCGCTCATATTTTTGGGGGTTAGACCTTTCGGGCATGCATTCTATCGGAGGAGTCACACCCCTTCCTCCAGCACTACGTCATCTACTTTCTCTGCGTCCTCTAACCATGATTCCTAGTAAGAGAAATTTCTAGATTTTTATTAGCTATCTAATTCAATCATTTCATTTAACACAATGAATGGCGTAACAGTCCAAGGTCGCAAGGTTGAACCTGCTCTGATACAATATGTAACAACCCCTCTGTTACGTCATATCAATACATGAAAAATAGTCTTATTTTATTTTTTTTGAAACATTAATAAGAATCATTAGAACATGAAAAACATGACAATAACATACTTCAGTCCATTACATTCAAATTCATGATAATAACATATATCAATAAAACACATCTTGGTTATCTCAATTCATTTGCAAACTAGATTTAGATACTACTTAAAGCATGAAGTAGTTTTTCACTTCACATAAAAGAAAAAACAACTACCCACCCAACCTATCCTACAAGGTTAGGACTTCCAAGACACGTAATCAATGCTCAAGTCTAGGATTCGTCCGATTGATCTTGACCATTTAAGGTCTCAATATCAGTGACTGTTCTAAGGAACAAGGAAGTGTCTAATTTCCATAATCTAATTTCATTCCAAAAATTTTAATATACAAACAACGTTCTTAAATACACTTTTGTAAATAGAGAAATATGGTAGCATGGTTACTTCATCAATCATCATTGCATGTTATTTCAATACCTTATCACCTTACTCAATACAGAAAACAAAATCCTTTTAACCTACAATCTACCATTTAAGACAAATTTAAATCACTTAGATACAGTGAATAAATAACATGTAACTGGGATAGAGTATGTTCTAAGAAAGAGTTTAAGTTATGTAAGAAGCCTAAAGCTTCTCTTCTAGTAACACAGTGCAACACCTCCATATTCAATTCCAAGAGTGTGTAGATGGCTCCTTGAAGGCCCAAGGTTCAGAAGATACATCACCCGAAGTGCATAGAGACCCTCTTAAGTCGAGTAGAGGTATAAAATTTCAGAAGTACAATCTCAGGAGAGATAGTGCAAACATGCACATGGGAGGTGCAAGAACGCACTCAAAAATTAACATCTAAATCTCATGAGGGATGTGCTAATATCATTGGATTTTAAATCAAGGAAAATCTCAAGATCAACAGGGGTGCAGGGTTCAAGGAGGGTTCAAACCATAGAACCAGGAGAAAGCTACAGTAGCCATCAGATCTAGGATTTCCATAGGAGGTTCGTCAGATCAACATCTGATTAAGTCTTGGTCATCGAATCTCATCAAGGGTAGATCAACGACGGGGATCCATTGCAATATTAGAGGGTCAAGTTAACTATCACGCTAGTTTGGGTTCCGCAATCAACATGGGTCGTGATCATCACCTATAAATAGATCAATGATTGGCATTGGTCACACTACCAACAAGCATTTTCGATTGCAAAAATTGGGAGAGAGTTTAAACACCGTGCTAGTCGAGGCTCTGCAATCCTCCCAAGCCATCAATGTTCAATATCGATGAAATCACAACCATCGAATTAACTCATCTATTAGCACTCAAGGAAATGGGCCAAGGTCATAGTTGTTGGTCATATGAAGGGAGGATAGAGGCCCTTCGGGATAGTTGACAAGGAGGGAAGAACCCGAAGTCTCAAAGCTCTGAAGCGATCTACACCGTAGATCAATGAGTGTTTTCTAGCCATTGGATCTGTTAAAATTTTTGGGTTAAAGGTGGATGATTAGATAAATTCAATATTCTCTAGGTTTAAGATCCGAGAGAAAAGGGAAGTGGAAAAAATGAACAACTCAGAGTCTTGAACCCCAAAATGAATCTGGACCATTGATCCAGGACCGATCAAAGTCGTTGGATGAAATTCTAGTGGAAGGAAAGCGTAAGCATTTCCATTGATGACCACTTCGGCGCTGACCACTCCAGTGAAAATAAGTCTAGAACATGTAAAAATACATAAAGGCCAAAGACCTAGAGTCATGAATTAAGACATGTGGAAACACACTGAGATCCTATGTCAGCAAGATCATGTCAACAAGGACACATGGCACAATTAGATAGTGACAAGTGTCAAGGTCTAGTTGGAACTTTGGTTACAAAATCTATGAATTAAGGTAACATGTGGAAACCACTCAGCTAGTGCCACATCAACAGTGACATCATCAACCATGTCACTCAGGGAGCATGTCACTCTGGGAGATTTGAATCCAAAGTAAACATAGTTCTCCAAAGAGTCAGATCTCTGAAATCATTTCTAGCCATAGATCAGAGCAAGGTATAGGGATCGTTGATCTTTGATTTTAATGAGATTTGGATCTCCAGCTAAGTTAAAGGTAAGGGTTAAAGTTTGAAAATACCTTGAACTTTCAAACATCCAAAGTTATGGAGATATGTATATCTGAAGAACAACCAGGACCATTAGATCTTCAAGTTTGATTCCTTTGGAGGGTCAGAAATTTGACACTCCAGAGGAAATATGTTGATGGTTACAAAAATGTGATACTCTTGGAGTTCCAAACTCCAGAGGGGATCTCCACCATAGAAACTCGGGTGAGGAGGAGCTCCACCCGCCATTAGTTTAAACAGTTAAAATTCAATGAAGGAGGGAGGTAGGTCAGGGTAATCTACAAATGTCAGTTAACTCTACTTACGACTGACTTCAGTCGGTTAACACTTCAGGAGAAAAGGAGTTGAGTTATGAAAATCTTTGGAGCGTCGGAGTTCTGAAGCCCTGAATAGTGCCCTTTTCACCTAGCACTAGATTTTGGCTCCTGGTCACATGCTTAACATTGTTTTTAGGAAAAGGGGTTTATTCCCTATGGGTTAAGAGTCAACTCCATAGAATTTAACAAGCCTCCCTTATTTCAAAACACCTTGGATTTAACTTCAATATAGCACAGGCGTTCATGTTGCCAATAACTCGGGTTCAACAATGAATCAACGAGAAAACATGACATGGTTAACTTGTAGGATTTCAGATAAAAATTACTCAGGGACTCACGATACAGTCATAAATACACCTCAAATGACTAGCGAGCAATACATTAATAATGTCCCAACATAAACCCCTTAAAATATCTAATCAACATATTCAGGTAAGGATTAAATTATAGATTTAAACATAATCTATATGAACTATAAATATTTCACTTAAACGGGGAGGATCTGACCAATCTACAGAGTTCTAAAAACGTCTGAAATTTACAGTGAAGACTTAAAATATAAAATTGTGGCTATTATTCGTTGTCATCAAATGTAACACTTGAAATTTAGACCTTCAAATGATTCTACAATGAATCTATCCATCTATTGTACTGATACTCTCGTAATATAAACAAATTCATCTTATAAATACCAAAAATTAGTGGAACATGTGTGTTGAAGATGTCCTTCCACACCTTGTGCTCCTTCCTTTCCTTTTCTTTCTAATCATAGAGACTTCATGGGTACATCCTAGCCAACACTAGGGGTACTCTTCTTCCCCCTTATCCCCCCGAACTGCAAAGGGGTCAAGCACACAAAAACCAGAACACAATAGCATCCAGGCTTGCCTCGCAAGGAAGAGCTTCCACTCTTTTCACAAGCCTGGAATCCCAACTCTCATAAGTGAAAACATAGACAATCTAAAATTTGGCAGCATAACAGTGCCTTCCCCACAATCTGATCCCCTTCTCTTCTACATCACTTTCTTTATAGAACTCTCCCTCATGGATATGTGTCCCTCATGCATAATTCGTAATTTTTTAGAAATTCAGTTCAAGGATTATTCATCCACTACAGGTGTCACATTCTCCCTAGGATGCACAAGTAATTTCTCTTTTATTTTTCTTTAAAATCCACCTTTCCACACATTTCCCCATGTGTTCCTAAATTTTCTCTTAGTTATCTCTTAGTTTCCCCGATCCCCTTAATTAATGGGTGTCTCCTAACTAGGTTTTAGTTAGGGTTGGATTAGGAGTCTTCTTAGTTAGGCTAGGGTTGGTTGACTCAAATTCTATTCTATGCACAACCCATTCTCTGAAGTTGTAATTATTTTTAAACAAGGATTTTTCATTTTAACTATTTCATGCACCCTTGTGTATTTTATCAATTCTTTAGGTTCTTACTTACTATTTCCTAACCATTGATTTCCTTCACATCTTTACTCATGTCATAATTCAATTATCCCCTTTATTAAAATTCATGGTTGGATTTAATAATTAATGCTCTATTGTTTAATTAATTTAATCCTTCAAGGTCAAATCATTCCAGTGTTTTCTATGCCACCTATGTTTATTGAATCGGATTTCAATTATGCGACGTTCCATTCAAGATGCAACCCATGATCCAAGGTTTCCACTCGCGTTGACTTGTTTTTGGAAGTTTTTCCAACTCCTTCGATTCAAAAATCCATTTGGTCGACCTTGTGAGAGACTATGGACTTCTAAGGAATAAGGACCCTGCCTTATTGCGTGCCCCTTAGAAATCCACGTGAGAGATTGTCTCAATCTTCCCTCACGGCATCATGGACCACCCAACTAGGTAATCGTTAACCTACAGTTATTTCCATGGTGGGGGTGATAGTAGGCTATGAAAGGGATGCTCCCACCCCTCTCCCTCAAAATATTTTTTTTTGTGCAACGCCCATTTACTCCTTATGTGAGTTAGATTAGCAAGCATCATCAAGCCTGCATCCACTAACAAAATAGTGTCAAAATCCGTGTATATAAATCATACTAAAATCCATCATACATCATAGGTGCATAATAATGAAATACTCAAACAATACAATCCACTCCCTGACTCAATCCAGAGTCCAAGGAAGCCCTTCGATTCCACCGACATCCATAACTTGTCATGTTTCATGCATACTCGAGACGACTTGTCAAATCACATGTCAACATATATATATATATATA